>JAFFST010046722.1:35052-70052 GCA_022414735.1 Noturus placidus
TATATATATATATATATATATATATATATATATATATATATATATAGGTTAATTTAGAATGCAAAAAAAAAACATCTGCTCCTATAGATGATCTTCTCAGAATGAGGAACATACATGAAGGTGGAAATTCAGATGAACCTGAGAGAAATATAGCCCACTACAAATCTAACTTTCCTGCTACGTGTAACCGTCACCTAGCAGTTAAACACATCAAGAGAAAATCGAGATGTTCGCCAGACTCGAATATCTTTCACAGTGTGAAGGAAATGCCATACCTGGTAACCCCAATGTTGTTCAGCAAGCACTATATGCTGCATTAGAAACTTAGCAGTTGGATGCAGGATCCTCATTATTAATCATCTGTAATAATGCACTACTAGCTAACTAGATTACTGGACATTATTACGTTCTTAGCTGCCACGTTTTAGCCTAGGTTATTAGGTTTCTTTAGGTCAGGCATCTTCATTGAGCTTTTACTTTCCTAGCTAATAAATGTATGATTTGTCCACTGCTGTGTATGTCGTCTCATGTCTCTAATATCAGGGACAATTTGTAGGAATATTGCATTGTCAACATGTGCAATGCGCAGTACTTGGTGTTTACCCCTGTAGTCATAGTAGACATTATCCTTGTATTGATTTCCTTGTGTGCACAGCTTTTCTCTCCTATAAGCCGCCAGACGTTTTACTTGCCTTCTGAGTCATAAAGCATATTATGATCATAAATCTCAAAGCTGGTCTTTAACACAGCAACACATATTATTTTATTTTTTTTTTTCACATTCCAATCTGTACCATTTTCTCACAGTATATTTTGCAGTGCCATGTACTTTCTGCACATTTTCTAGGTTGTTGAGCATCTTAATGATAAGGCGTAGCAGACAAATGTGCCGAGCGTCGACTGTCCAAATGAAGATCTATGGGTCCCTGGAGTGAGGATGAGAGCGATGTGAAGTTCTCTGGGCCACATTACTGACCCGTAATATGGCTTTGATCCATGACCTCACTCATGGAATTATATGCGTGCCCCTAGGGAAGCAGGAGCAACAGCACTATCTCTTTTCCAAAACCATTCTGTCTACTCTATGGATGTCTCCAAGCACCACAGAGCAGATTTGGCCCATCTGGAGGACAATGTGATTTCAATTACACTGGACACCTGAGTAGAGATTTTATTTTGTGGTTAATGTCTGTTTAACCTTGTGCCTGTCTTATCGAGCAAGGTCATAATGTTGCATCATGAGCACGAAAAGGAATGTTTGCACTATTAAAGCACATTCCCTCCCTGAAGCCCTGAGCCGCAGAGGCATTTCAGGTTTTTCAAGGTTGATAACACCCTGAGTAGGTCGCGAAAAGGCTTAGTCACTCTCTCCTTGCGATTTCAAAGCTTTGTCCTCTCACATTGTGTTCGGAGCCTGAACGCATTCATATTCATGCTAAACGTCCAAGCTGGAGAGAACCATCGTGAGGCGAACCTCATTTTTAATGCGTTGTTAATTAGAATCAATAATGTCACCCGTGATCACCGCAGTTATGAATTTCAGTGCTACTCTTCCAGCTCACTCAATGCTCAGGTTCTCTTTAGAACTTCACACATCTGAACCAAAGCATCACAACTACACACTAAGATATACTGCAGCTCATGTGCTGTTTAGGTAATGGCTCTAGACCGCACAATATAGCATGAACGTTTTATTTTGCAGTGCACATATGACAGAAATATATATATATATATATATATATAACATTTCTGCGATATACAATATGACATATAGCTAACTTAACAAACTAGTATTGCATTAAAAAAATGTACTTAACACTGGAAAATAGGAACGTAGAAAATTCCATAAAATTGAACATCTTTACAGTTGTAAAGACTCACTACTAGATTTTAATATCAAATAAGCTGCATCTGTTCAGAGTGTATTGTGATGTACAGTGAATTATCACAATATCTATCCATCCATCCATTTTCTGTACTGCTGATCCTACACAGGGTCTCTTTGTCCTGATTTTATCCAGGTGAACTTTGTAGATATTCCCAAACCTTGCTTTTATGACCCAGTGGGAATCAAGGCTGCGGTCTCTAGAAGTTAAAATGCAGTGATGGAAACTCCCGGCTCTTTTCAGAGAGTCAGATCATATGGCTGAGGACTCTTTCGTCTACCATATAGCTTGTTGCTATTTTGTTGTAAGCCTGACAAGGTTTGCGATGGTTTTCGAATAAATGGGGACATGTTTCAACACTATATCTAAACTTCAACATGTCTGCCTGCTAGTATTTTCATGTTCTGTAGTGTCAGATCAGTATTGACCAGTATTCACTATTGATCAGTACGCTGATATCAGTGTGTTGTCTAAAATGGAAAACGTGAGATTGGTTTCAAATAGAGGTTTATAAGAAAAGTGTAAGAAACTAGAGAACCAGGGCCAGAAGGGAAAGGGCAAAGGAGTGGTAGGTGCAAGTCAAGGGAAATGAAGGGAGAACAAATAGGAGTTTTATTCATTTGAAACGTGTTCTCAAAGCAGAACGTATCCTATCATGATCAGAGATGGAGCTTCAGCTTTTATAAAAGCATTATTTACCAAAATAAGCATTCGGCAGAATCAACTGGTTTGGCTGGAAGGATAGAAAATGCCAGAAATCCTCCAAAACTGCAATTCATTACTATATTCATGAAGCTTTATTCCAGTTCTAATTTTAATAGCTTTAGTCTTGGTTCATGCTTGGCTCGGGGGCTGTAGGACCCGGCTGCCATAGCTGTGTAGGGTCGACATGCTCATCCTGCAGTTCGCTCACAGAAAGCCATTTTTCCACATCAACAGCTATTATTGGAAATCAGGAACTTTTTTTTTTTAGCAACTCAATAACTTTGTACTCCAGACGAGCCAAGACTGGCGTGGCTTTTCCAGTCCATGGTTCCTCATCTGCTGTGAAATTTCTATTCCAGAGATGATGCCTTTCGACAGTGTGGGAAACACAGAGCCGGAGCTTGCGGTAATAAATATTGGTGAATAGTCGAGCACAAGCTCAGAATGACTGAAAAGGCAAGTGTGAGCAAGGAAGTGATGGGGGGAAAAAAAACCACACACAAGACATATCTTCATCCTCAGTTGCAGGTAGAGTCAATTGTCATAATTCTACATAAGCCGTCTCACCTTTTCAGCTCTAGCATTTCCATATACAATGCTACCTAAATATACAATGCTACCTTTCCATATTCAATGCTACCTAAATGTTGCCTACCTAACATTTGCACATCTCATTTTGTTTCTACAGTATCGATATAAATATTCTGCTCATTATCTCCAATTTGTGCAGTGTGGTGGGCATGAACACACTCAATAGCTCGGTAGTTTTTCAGAAAGTTTTTCAGCCAACAGGGAATCGAGTCTTCTGAGGCGAGCCTGCCAGATAAAAGCACATCTCAGCTCATCTACCCTTGTGTCACGGCCATGCCCAAGAGACTCTTACTCATTTTCAAATGTTCAAAGAACTGCTCAGTTGTAACCGACACACTCTCATCCCTCGCTAGCTTTGTGGAGCTCTGGGTTAAACACTAACCTAGGCAACTGTTTAGGAAAGACATCACACTCCGATGGGTGGCCTCCTAGCGCATCATTTTTGATTTAGCGGACATGTTACGCAATCTTTGAGTTTCCTTTACAATATTCAGTTCCTGAGTAAAGTAGCTTTTTAGATTTTGGAAGGACGTAGCTGGATGCTAGTACATAGGGCTAAATGCAAAAGCAAATTATTTGTGTTTATTTATACAAGATTTCTTCTAGAATTTTATTCCCATCTGGGAGCCTGTTCATTTATACAGTATGTGTCGACTTTATTTACGTTATTTAGTTTATTAGGGGTGGGTGGTACAATATCGTCAATGATGCTGGTGTATGTATATAGTTAAAGCTGATATGATTTCGCCATATAACAGTGTTGTGATCAAGCTGTGCGCATGCATGGTCTCGCAGTTCTGATGATGCTCCCATGCAGAAATGAAGCAAAATCACAGGCACTGCAGTGTCCCTAAATGCACAAATAATTCACGAAAACATCCGCACTTAAGCTTTCGTTCATGTCCCACGGATGTGTTTGTGAGAAGGAAATGGCTTAATGCCACTTAGAAGTTAGACTCCCAATATGACTTTTCAGCATTTCTCACAAGAAGCCTTACCGGAAATGTATGCCGTGCTAATTTAACCGCCCCATTAGCTATAGTAGAGCACTATGCGTCGAATACTGACTTGTGGTCGGATGGAACTAAGGAGCCCTATTTAAGCCTGACCATGCACTACACTGAGTGTGACTGGAAGCTGTGCAGTGCTTGCCTACTGACAAGATTACAGTATTTCCCTGTTGACCACAGAGGGGGAAATATTGCAAAGTCTTTAAGGGGATGCATCTCTCATGGGATTTTAATGTGGAGAAATAGACCTGCATGACAACAGACAGGGGCAAAGCTGTAGCGCTGAATAAATGGATCAGACTACCTTGCTACTGGCCAGAGTCTTCTTGGCATTGATGAAATTTTCATCTAATTATCCTGTTCTCGCTATTCAAGAGAAGCAGATATTGATGAGGTATAGACGAGGTCGAACATTTGTAGCGGGATTGAGAAAGAGAGTGTGTTGCGCTCCAGATGGAGTCTGCGTACGTAATTCAGGAGTTTGTTTGGTGTATATTGAGTAGATGATTGTGCAAAAATTTGTGGGTTTCTCGCATGGGTGCGTGTGGTGGCAGCCGCACAGCTGCAGTCCACATCCCTGTCCTAGATCAGCCCTCGCACATAATTTCACAGCCGAACGGCCAGGGACAAATGATAAAGCTCCTCATCCATCATAACCGTGCTGTCTGAGATCAGATGTGTACGAGTGCAGTGTTTGTTTGTGAGGGTCCATGGGTCGCTATTTTTGAGTCCGTGAACTTCTGCAACACAGGAAGAGGTCCACGTGACCTTACGCTGACTCTGAGACAAGACTGATGGACGAGTCGATGGGGGTTGTGCACATCCATTCTGACATTTTTAAGAAAAGCTGGTAAAGCTCTTGACCAAGGTTCTGAAATGGAAACGCATGGCACGGATGCATCAAATCCGTGCAGACCTGCAGGTCGTTTGGAGGTTGGAAGTGAAGAACTTGGCGAGAGCTGGGATGACGTGATGAAGGTTATGCTTTGTTTCTGCCCAGTGCACACAACACAGATCCATGTGAGAGCTCGAGGCTGATGAGTCATGTGTCCTGATTCTCCACTGCGCTGCACTTCCTCTCAGTGGAAAGCTTTTACTGGCTCGCTCACTCACACAGACACTAAAAGAAAACATATCTTCTTCTTCTTTTTTTCTTTTTTTTTAATTTAAATGCATTTTTCCACTTAGACTTCATATACACATGAACATTGTAATGAACATCCATGAGTTGTATCTTTACAACTGTGCCAACTGAAACACTCATTTTGTGTAAGAGCCCTCTATTCATGCACCAGGGAGTTGAATTTGGATGAGAAAGAAAGAAAGAAAATGGGAGCTCACACTGGCCATACATTCTGATATTATTACAGTTTCTTTCTGGAGCTATTTAGAGATCTAAAGAGGCACAGAATTAGAGGATGAGTGATAGTGGACTTTACCGTTACCGATGACTAATTGGGCAGAACCTGCTGATATCTGATTGATTAATCAAACAGTTTTTAAAAATGATAACGAGTAAAAATGTTTCTGAGCTTTATTAGGACAATGAAAATGTACCATACTTTTTGGAATTAAATCAATACATTAATATTCACATTATATATGAGCTATTAATACATATTAAAGTAAATAAATTATTTGCATCCAAACTGAAAAAAAAGGTACCACTCCAACTAACAAATGAAAAAAGAGACCAGCAAAATGAATTAAAAAAACAACAACAACTACTACTAAAAAAAACCAAATCAAATAAAACAACAAAATTGGTCAGGGATAGTTTTTATTTCGCCTCTAGAGGCCGCTCTCATACAGCAGACCATTCTAAGCAACGAACACATCCGGGAAAATCTATCGGTGTGGATTTTTTCAGATAAGAGATAGTCGGTTAGCGATAGTTAGTTATCGGTGTCGATTCATTGGCAAAACCGAATAAATTGGTCGACCTATACTCATCACTCTTTGAGCTTCTATAGCTGTTATAATGTATAATGTTATAATGTGTGTATATAATGGGGATGGACGGACCTACTTTTCAGACACTTGGAGAACATTTAAAATTTTCTCGCTGTGCTACCATGCCAACCTATATTTATTAGTAATCAAGAACTAATGTTGATGCAAAAATTAAAACTTAGCTTAACTAGTCCATTTATACCAGTGCCAGTCCATTTATATCATACTTGCTGAATTGTCAATTACAATGTGATGAAAATACAATGAGCTCAGGAAAGATTTACCTATGATATGTTTCTTTACTTTTCCTTGATAATTTGGTTTTGGCTAATTCCCCCACCAGCCAGACAGCTCTCCCCAATATTGTATCAGCTACAAACTGGGAAGGGTGAAGGCTAACGCATGCTTCCTCCAAGATACATGAAGCAAACCAGCTCAACCTGCTTGATGTGCTGCGTCCTAGTGAAGCCTAACACACCCGGAGGAAAGTGCTATCTACCCTCTTCCACATACATGAGCTCATAGACGGCCTCTGATTGGCTAGTGTCAGTGTGATTGACAAGTAAGGGAGAACCCCCACCGCCCACCCAGAGAGCAGGGCCAATTCAACTCGCACAGATGGCATCCTTGGGATTCGAATTCGCGTTTCTGTTCTGCCTCTTGGGAGCTATACCTTTTTGCTATGTTTCTGAAGTGAAAATGCTGACTGACTGTTTTTCACCATTTTCCCTCCTCTACGTTCTCCGTATTCAGGCTCTTCACAGACACATATCCTCCCACATCTGCACCACTGCCATATGTATTGGCCAAAAAATAAATAGATCATACACTTTGTACCATGACCGCTCCTAATAAAGCTTTTGACATATTTAGAAATCAGAAGAGAGAATAAAAAGTGAGCTGGGTAGATGTTAATAATGCAATAAATGAATAAGTCATTTAATAAATTATATAATGCAGACCAGCTTTCTACATTAGATCACACCATTATTTGTAATTAGCAAGCTTGTGTTGGTGACGTTTACGAGGTTTATAATCATCATGTAACCGGAAGCTTCATTTCAACTATAAGTTCTCGAGACGTCTTCTCAAACTTACTTAATCAGCATATGAGTTAATGTCTGCGCAGAGACTAATCTGAGCCTAATCAACTGATTTCTGAAAGAGTTTAATTATAGGCTCCTGGAATACTCAAACTCAATTAGATCTCGCTGTGTAGTTAAAAACAGTAACTGTAAATTGCAGTAGAATGGAAAAGCAGGCTGTGAACTTATTGTTATTTTTTTTTCCTCTACACAGGCAGCTGGTGATGGTTGCCACAGTAACTTGTTTCTCTTTATTGCGAGGGTCAGAACCAGCAATCAGAAAGTTTCTCAGATTTTTGCACGCCGTCATGTGCAATTACAGTCCACCTACACAAACCTAAATATACCGTATAGAATATACAGCACATGACCTGAAGCGCATTAGAACCTGTCCAGCTGGGGATCAAAAAGAAGTTTTGGAAAGAATACCCTTTAGATAAATATGAGCAAGGTGATGATGGTGTTTTGTTTTTCATCTTCAGTAACTGATTAATTGTGGTCAGGATCGTGGCGGTCGTAGTAAACCTATGACGAGAATACAGACGGCTTGTAGCATCATCGCAATTTAAATTCGATGTCGTGCAGACAGAGGGAACGCTTTTCTGTTGCGCCATTTGGGAACCTGTTTTCAAACTACTATAATCTTGTGTAGCATCTCAAAATCATTCCCTGTGTGGATGGTTTTCAAAGAATATAGTGCTGGACCAAAAGCTGCCCTGAAGCATGATCTGACCCCTTTCTGTAAACTAGGACACATCACAGGGTTTGCTGAACAGGGTGATAGTTGGGCAGCTTTCCCCATCCATCCCCCTTTAATGAGCGTATATCGGTTTTGGACACCTGGCTTCTCGGGTGTTCTCTCTCATTAGTGTTAGACAGTAGGGTCAACAATCCCAGCAGTGAGGGACAGTGGACCAGTCTCTGATCTGTGCTACAAGCCTGGCTCACGTTTCAGATCTGCCATCTAAGTCAAGCTCTCAAATCCATAAAGGGAAAAAAAGAAGACCTTCTCCCTTTCAGTCCAGAATTTATCAAATGAATATGATGTTGTTACCATGGTGATGAAATCGGGTCACCCAGCTTGTGCATGTGATGTATGGGATGTAGTGCCGTGTTCACTGCCACTGGGAAAAGCTGGCTTGACTCAGTGCAGTATCAGGGGAGAAGTTTGCACCATCGTGTGGGTTGTTGTTGCCCACTAACAGTGGATCCGTATCTGGTGTGCTGAGAGGTGGTCGGGTTTCTGGGAAGAGATGAAGCTGCATTACTGTGGGGTTTCCGAGTAGGATGAAAGCTTGAAACTTGAACCACATCAAAAGGAAGACACTGCTGCTCCATGCAGAACTTCTCACATGTCTGTCAGTGTTTTTGTTTTTATCTTTTCAAGACATTATGGTCTCGGTGGGACTTTACACGTTCCCTGTTACGTTGGACCACACAGCAGCATTCTTCCATCCGATTCATCCGGCTAAACAACTTGGCTGTATATTGCAAGTGCTAGCTCTTGTTTCAGTTTTGAGGTTTTGAAGCTTCAACTCTGCCAGCAATTATGAGCTAGTGGTATTTGTGGGTGGGGCTAGCAGCAGTGTCTGTTGCTGTTTGGTTATATGTATTGTGTTTTATAATAATCTGCTGATTACGCAGACGTTCTGCACAGAGACGAGGTCCATCATTATTTACACTAGCAAAACCAGTTCATCTTCCTGTTAACAGTTACGTGTTAACAAGTTTCGAGTAAAGGTTTAAGTTCTGTATTGTAGACGTGGATTTTAGTTTTATTCGGTACCTTGGAGTAAGCTAAAGTTGGCTAAGCACGCCCTGATGATAACGGTAACAAATTCGCAGAGCTCAGTTTTACCTATAGCGAGATGGATTTGCTCTACCTGTGTGCTCAGAATAATTGATTTCTCAACCCCCTTTTCAAGATTACATAACGGTGTCGGACATTTGCGTGAAGAGGACATGACAAACAGGCTGAAAGGTCTGGTGTCGCACCTGTGGCTCTACTCTGGGACTTGGCCTTTATGCTTGCTGAATAGCAGATTGTCCTGGGCTTTAAAAGGCACTGCAGCAAATATGTTTGGCCTCGTTTGTCAAGCTGTCTTCGCCCATGTGTCTTTCAGACATCTTCTATAAAACGATCAGACGTAGTGGCAAGGTCGTTTTGTCAGTGCTGGACGACATGTCAGCTACTACTGGTGTTTAAATGTCACGCCCTTTTTAATGAATTGTTTCGATGCTGAATTGGATCTAGCATCGATTGGGCATTGCATAGAGGTGCATGAAGTCTATTCAGCCTCAGATGTCCTCCTGAAATCTGAATGGCAGATAAATTGTGAAAGGATGTTCCCCCGAGACTAGTTGCTAGGTGACTGCTCATCTCATCCTTTCTCCGAGGATTTTTATTTATTTATTTATTTTTTAAAGTTACGGAGCTGTTCTACCTGTCCTGAAATATCTGTAAAGGTTTGCATAGGACTTGCTGTTTGCTTCCACTGTCCTTCTTGTCCTCGCTGCCAACGTTTCCTTGATCCCAGTGCTTTAGCGGTTTCCTTTCTCGAGAGATAATATTTATGTCGCTTCTCATTTGGAAGTAGCAAGGGTTTTTCCAGAGGTAAAAGGCTACTCGTGACGTAATCCTTGCTCTTTTTTTGAAGGATTTCTATTCGAACTCTTCGATGTGCCCAAGAATAGATTCCGTGGAGCTGAAATAAAGACCGAAACGTGTAGGACGAGAAAAGCGGTTCCTGTCAGGAGGCGGATGGAGTTGGACGCCATTCCTGCGGTCTCTTCAGGTCTTCATGTGTCCCTTTGATTTGTTATGCAGCTCAAGGATGGGGCTGATATTTAATTAAGTTGGCCTACAGCCCAGTCCCCGGTGCCTGAATGCGCTCTCGCTGAAACCGTAGTAATCGGTTGCTTAGCTTAGCTTAGCCTAACCTAAACAGTTCCACTTTGTACTGTTATATCTGCAGTCCTCTCAGGGTAAAGAGACAGTGCTTTCATTTATTTGTAGAATGACTTTGCTTTTAACGATGATGGTAGTGCTTAGGAACTCCCCTCTATACTAACATCTATAGGCAGGCTTTTCCCCCCTGTATTTTTTCAGTGAGAAGACAACATGTTTGTCTTTGGCAAAAGCCATAAAGGACGATTCACATTTAACCTTGTGTGTAAATAAATTATTTTACTTAAGGTTTACCTTTAAAAACGGTTTTTAAAAGCCTGCTTTCTGACTTTTTTTCTTTTCTGAATTACATGCACACATTTTACATGCAATCCTATAGGAAGCGGTGTTTTTAGCTGCAGAAGAGTTTTTCCATTAGTTAAACCTTTTAGAATAACACTTTTTTTTTTCCTCAACCAATCAAATTGTAAGTTGGGTGGAAAGAGGGAAAAAACAATATGGATGACACGGTGCCAGTGAATATTATTATTATTATTATTATTATTATTATTATTATAATTATTATGCCTGGAGCCGATCCCAGGGGACATGGGACGGGGTGCCAACCCATCACAGGGCACAATAACACACACTCACACACCCATTCACACACTACGGACAATTTGGACATGCCAATCTGCCTGCAACACATGTCTTTGAACTGGGGGGAGGAAACCGGAGTACCCGGAGGAAACCCCCGAAGCACGAGGAGAACATGCAGGGAAGTGGCGCACTTCAAACCTCCCAACCCTGGAGGTGCGAGGCAAACGTTCTGACCACTAAGCCACCGTCAACAACCCCGACTGAATCTATCACCGGAACGTTAACTTTACCCAATCTCTTGCATACTCCTTTTATTAACCTCTCAATCTTACATTTATTTATACGACTTAACTTTAGAAGCGAAAAACATTTACCATCTTTTGGGTTTTTTCACATTTTTCGCGTTTTTTTTTTTTAACTTTAATGGAAACAGGAATGACTCCTTTCATTCAACAGGATGCAGTTAAGTCCTCAAAAGTACACTCAGAAGGTTCATTGGCTTTATTTGGCTGGTTTGCGTCACAGTTTGAGGAGCTCACAGTCCCCAAATCCTCTGTTTCACCACTTCTGTGTAGATTTCCGATTGCACAGATGCACAGTGTGTGTCTGAGAGAGAGACAGAGAGAGACAGAGAGAGAGACAGAGAGAGAGAAGGCATGAAGACGGTCTATAGGCGCTAGTTGGCATTTCAGGCTGCAGGCATTTCTTTGACGGAGAAGACAGGAACGATTTTCCTCTGCTTCTCTTTTTCTTCTCTGTACTCCATGCATGTTTAGACTTGCAGTGAAATCCCAGAGAATGTATGCTAATAAGCAGTTAGGTGATGTAAAGTCCTGTGTTAAGGAAGATTGATGTGTTTCAGCACAGTATTCACAGTTAATAATAAAAAACAGCCAGCCGTCTGGTTGGAGAAGACTTTCGGTTATAAGAGTTCGTCTAGCAAACGGTCATGAAAAAGCAGGAAAGATCATTAAACCAATCACGCTACCTCGTACTCTGTTAGGATGGCTTTCATTGCCACCGCTTCTGGATTCCCGGTGTTTTAGCGTCGGTATGTGGTAAATATTTTCATTGTGACGATTACACAGCATGTGTAACTGAACTGCCGTCGTGTCCAAGATCATTTGTTTCAACATATATAGTTAGTATATCGTGAAGAACATGTCGGCAAGCACAAGATATCTGAACTATTGCTTCTATCATCGTGATCCGTTTTGGATTTTCATTTGGTTCATTGATTACTAAAAGGATTCTACAAAAAAAAAAGGTTTGTAAAAGGAAAACCTCTTCATAGCAGAGTGCTATATACTGTTAAACCTTTGAGAGTTTCCCTATAGGGACAACTATCTAGATTAGAACTGTATGAACTATTCGTAGCTATGTTTGGTAATGCAGTGTAAAATTCTGGGGTGTTTTTTTTTCCATTAAAATTGGGAAATAAACAACTTACATTTACATTTATTCATTTAGCAGACGCTTTTATCCAAAGCGACTTACAAATGAGACACACTCACACACCAATGGTAGCAGAGCTGCATGCAAGGTGCTAGCTTGCCATCGGGGGCAACTTAGGGTTCAGTGTCTTGCCCAAGGACACTTCGGCATGGGATCACCCGGGCCGGGATTCCAACCACCAACCCTACGATTAGTGGATTAGTGGACAACCCGCTCTACCGACTGAGCCACAGCCGCCCATACAAGTCTTTTAAACAAGTTTAAAAGAAGGTTTTAGTTTAAAAAAGAAAGTTTGGAACGATGAAATATTTCAAACAAAGAAAGTAAATGTTTTAATATTTAATATTAATGCATGATATTGAAAATGTTAACGGCTTTGTACAAACGCTTCGTTTTCCCTCACGCATAATCCCGTCTATAATCCCTTCCGATCATCAGGTTATGCAAATACTCGTGGAGTCCATGCCAGCTCGAGTGCACGCCGTCATTAAAGCCAAAAAAGGGACGTACCAAATACTAAAACTCTGAAATTCACGTTTCAAACACGTTTCTACTTTTCATTCAAGTTGTAGTCAATAATATCATTTGTAAGGACAATTGTTGTGTTAAATTAGAAAAAGCCTGAAAAAATCGATGCGTTTTCACTAGCACTTTCAGACTTTTGGACCCTGCTGTATATGTAGAGTGTCCAAAAGGTTCAGGATCCGGTAAGAGGAACACTACGTATCGTTCATTTTAAGTTTATTAGGTACAACATATTGAAAATATGTTCACCCTTATACTCTACGCATTTTCTCAGCATCATATTTTGATCGACATGTTTGCTCATCATATTCCCACTGGTTCCCGACTTTTTGGACACCTTGTCCATACAGTATCACTCCAGGGGTATGGTATCATGTCTGACCCTGTGCTCTGCCCCATGATGTGAAGAAAGGCGTTTCACTCTAGGCTCAATGCTTCTTTTTCTTCTTCTTCTTCTTCTTCTTCTTCTTCTTCTTCTTCTTCTTCTTCTTCTTCTCTTGTTATTGTTACTGTAAAGAATATTAAAATGACGAGCTAAATAGGCATAGCGTCCTTCTGAATCTCAACACGTTCGAGCAGCACAGATTACGACCGTTATTTCCCTCTTAACACGCAGGATAGTAACGGTGACAGTTTACATTTTTATACGCACAAATTAGCGTCGCTTTTGGGCGAGCGATCCGATACGAAGCTTACAGAACAGAACGAACACGTTCATTTACGTGCAAGAGGATCGCCGTGCAATGCGTGTACATTTACATTTATTCATTTAACAGGCGCTTTTATCCAAAGCGAATTACAAATGAGGAAATACAAGCAAAGCGATATATCAAGCGGAGAACAAGGCAAGTAGTGCTACCATATAAGATTTATTAATTGAGTTCTAGAAATCTAAGTGCGCAGAGTAGAGGTGCAAGAGACAGAGTAGGTTTGTTTGTTTGTTTTTTTAAATAATGTGAGGTTGGCATTTTAGGGGTTAGTTACATGCTCACGGAAGAGGTGGGTCTTTAGCTGAAAATAGTGACCGATTCTGCGGTTGGAAGTTCATTCCACAACTGAGGGACGGTTAGTATTAAGGTTCTGGAAAGAGACCTCGAGCCATGCACTACTAAGATTGCGTGAGGGAACATAGGCCTTAAGGAGAGTGGCAAGTGGTGGGGGGGCGATGTGCTGTTCCAGACATGGTCTTGTAAGTGAGCATCATGTAGTGATTATTCATTAGCGTTCATACTTAGTAACTGCCTGGTCAGGGTCGTGATTGGTTTAAATTAGGCTACCAGAACCAACTACATTCACTGGAAGATATCGTAGATACGAACAAATATAATAGTTGCTCTAATGGGATTACAAAACAGTAGCTACTTGGCTTGGGATCGATACCTATTTCACTTATCAATAATCAAATTATTGACTGGTTCAGCCCGTACATAAATCTATCGCATAGGTCTACCTGTGTACTATTAAAACCACAAAGATTGTGTCATATCAGGACCCACTTGATGAAACCGTATCACTGTACGTGTTCCAGCGAGGTCAGGCCTATCTCCAAGATCTATGAAGCCATTAGTTATTACGCCAGTCAATATGAAACGGTAGCGTACAATGTGAATCTAGTTACTAAACACGAACGTTTAACTTTTTAAAATGTAATTTTAATCCATCGACATCTTCTAACATGCCGATCAATAATCGATTATATAGTGTCGGTTTGTTTACATTCTTAGTAGTGCCGTCACAGAGCTGTTCTTAAGGCCAATAACGAACTCGTGCGATGTCGAAGAAGTATCCTAGTGAGAATCAAGGACCGTGATACTGAAACCGCTCGCATTTTAAGAGGTATATTTAAATCCCTGAAAAATAAATCTGATTTCAGAGTCAGATACGAATATTTGGAGTACTAAACAGTTCCAGAATACAGATAGTGGCATTACGTTACACTTCTATAATCTCCACATTCCTGCAGCGTAGACCAGCGCTGCTATTCTTGCCACTCTTGCTATCCATACTCAACTTTTAAGCACAATTCACGTAGCCTTCTGAGCATTTCAGTCAGTAACACGACAGATTTGTTTCTCCTTAATCAAACGGACCTTTCAGTCGTTCTCTCGGGCGGACCGTAAAACGAAGATTACCGCAACTTTTTGTGTTCGAACGATGAACTCTCACTTAGACTTTACGTTGACAGCTTTCCTCGTATTCCGTCTCTACCACCTCAAGCGATGTAGCGTGACAGAATTCTACCTGGCAGCGAGTCTTGTGAAAATGCTTCGTGCTCACAGCAAGCAAGCAACGATGGCAACAAACCCTGCTGCAAGACCTGTGAGTTGAGGATGCTGATGGGGAGAGCAGCTTATCTCGGTGTAATTATGCAACGCGCCTTCTTTCGCAGTTTCCTCTGATTGAAAACGATGCCAGAAGCCGACTCCATCTGGCATAGTGCACACTCGCTCTTCTGACAGCTTCATCAGCTCGTAAATGCCGTTTCCCACCCACTGACACACATCTCAACGCTATGTTTATGTGTAGATTACTTTCCCGTCTCGGTCCCCTCCCAGCAGCGTGTATCTCAGTCTGTCTGTGTGAACCTCTGGTTGTAAACGAATTTATCTACCCTATGCTTGTGTTGTCTGCTTAGAGGACATGTCGTCTGGCTGTATAACGAGATGCACGTACTTGATCAGACTAGACTAGATTTCATGTTGATTCACCGTGGTGACGGTTGGACAAATCAGTAGCCCGAAGCTGTCCAGCGGGAAGACGTTTAAATAATAGGAAAAGCCAATGAAACCAATCAAACTTCTTCATTGGTTTACTGTCGAACGATTTTTACCTGTCGGCGTAATTAGCATGCGCGACTCAGGAGTATGGAGGATTGTGGAAACTCTGACATAACGGAAAATGATAAGGTACAACACAAAGCATCGTATACGTATTTGTACCTGCTACTACACGAAGACGCTAGTCAGACTTGTATAACCATCAAATATCCGCATCTCCTAGCCTACACCTTGACCAACAACTTACTGGTTTATTGGTTCACCTTCTGGTCAAGCAGCTGAGGTATAGATTTTGAAGTTAAAGCTAAAACAGAATGTGAAACAGAGCCGTGGGGAAATTATATGGCATTTAGGATCGTAGTCCATCCATAACTGAAGCACCTGAGAATAAAGTCTGCTTTAAATAATGAATGTTTTTACTCTTTGCGCTTGGATACGAATCGATAAAGAAGCTGACTCGGATGAAGACACTCGGTTTAACTGATCTGAACGGCAAGTAAAAATCCTCTTTCGGCAGGATCATGCTCCGTGACACACACAAATCGTTCAGGAACGGTTTGAGGAACATGACAAAGTGTTCAAGGTGTTGACCCTGCCTCCAAATTCCCCAGATATCAATCCCATCAAACCAGTCCGATCCATGGAGGTCCCACCTCACAACTTATAGGACTTGAAGGATCTGCTGCTAACGTCTTGGTGCCAGATACAACGGCACACCATCAGAGGCCTTGTGGAGTCCAGGCAGCACAAAGGGGACCTACACAATATTAGGCAGGTGGTTTTAATGTTATGGTTGAACATTTTTTCATCGAATAACAAAAGAATGCAAAATAGAAGCATTTTCACTAGCGCCCATGAATGTGCTTATGGAAAACGAATTCAAAACCAGCACGCATTATGTCATGAAAGGGCTTTTGCTATTCTTCTGCCACCAATTAGCAATTTCTAGGAACAGGAAATGAATGTTGTACATCAGCATGACCCATATGAAATATTCATTAACATAATGAAGTTGTGTAGTTAATAGCCAGTCGTCCTTGTAATGAGGGACATGCAAATGCTTTTATGTAACATTAGGAGACGCTCCCTAGATTCCAGGAACATACACCTCACCATATCATCTCTCCAAGCACAACACAAGGCCTTCATAAAAAAATCTGTTTTAAAACCTACCTCTCATCATTAGCTAATGCAGAAATCTTTAGTAGAAAAAAAAGTACATTATCATGGTTAAAGTGAACATAGTGAGTACGAGTTCTCCTCACATGGAAAAAAGTCTACATGAGTTTGCATTCAGTCAAAATCCACTGAGAAGTTTCTGGGCATGCGTTTCCGAATGCTGCTAATTACTTTATGGATAAAGGTGCACCTTACGGTTTAGTGAAAATAATTACTGTAATTAGTGCTCTCAGTGAGCCTCATTAAAGTCTTCTCTTTTTTTCCTTGCTTAATGCATATTCACACGCCTGACGGATCATACGATCCCACGCACCTGCTCGTGCGCTAACTCTATTTCCGTCCCGTCGGCGATTTTTTTAAAATATACCGTACGACCGGTCTGAATGTTCTGCTACACAAGCCCGAATTCAAGAATTCATTTTAGACGATGATTTCTCATCACTTTTGACCAATCTGGACTAGTTTATCTCTGTACAATACACTATATGACCAAAATGTTTGCACACACCTGAATATCACACCCATATGTGCTTGTTGACCATCTCATTCCCACTTTGCCGTTTTAAACAGCTCCACTCTTCTGGGAAGGCTTTCCACTAGATTGTGGAGCGAAGCGGTGGAGATTTGTGATCATTCGGCCACAAGAGGATCAGTGAGATCAGGAACTGATGTTGTGTGAGGAGGCTCCAAGTTCATCCCAAAGGTGATCAATCAGGTTGAGGTCAGGGCTCTGTGCAGGACGCTCGAGTTCTCGGCAGACCACATCTTCGTGGAGCTGGCTTTGTGCACAGGGGCATTGTCATGCTGGAACAGGTTTGGGCCTCTTAGTCCAAGTGAACACACACTGACTCACACCAATGGTTACAGAGCTGCCATCCAAGTCTCTAATTTGTCATCAGGAGCAACTTGGGGTTCTTGCCCAAGGACACTTCGGTATGTGGAGTCACGTGGGCCGGGAATCGAACCGCCAACCCTACGATTAGTGGACAACCTGCTCTACCACCTAATCCACAGCCGCCCTAATTATATAGAATAGAAAAGGTGAACAGCTTTCCCAGGCTGCTACACACATTAGTACTTTACTGTCCTTCAGCAAATCCCTGTTATCATTGTGGCGAAGTATTGACCGATGCCTAATAATGGCTCTGAGATTGGACGACGCGATTACACGAGGGACATTAGCAGATTTATCACGTTGAAGTTCTGTTCAGGATTGAACGCTGAGCTAAAGTAGTTTCCCAGCTCATTTAAATTGATATCTAAAGACCGGCGGTCGACACAAAAGTTGGGAGGCAAACGCAACCGAATCGATACAGGTAAAAGTCCAACCCCCCACGTCGCTTTACATCTGCACGCATTTGTCTTGTTTTAGCTTGGATATTATTCAGGTAACGGCGTTGCTCTGAGGCATCGCAGAGGTTGGGCAGAGACATAACAAACCCCGCTGAACAGATATCCATAAAAAATGACCTGGAAGGAAATATCAGTCGGTCAGGGAGGATGCCTAACCTCCAGGATATGCAGGTGTGTAAAGTCTGTGTTTAAGGTTCTGTCTGGCTGCTGGAGTGGAAGACAGAGATACAGTATGATATAACACACTGGAAGAGAAAAGTGCCCTTGTTATTTTGGATGTGGAGAAAAGAAAATCCCCAGTGTATGTGTGTTGGCTTTATTAGTTAGTAGTATTCTTCACACACACACACACACACACACTGAGTAATGATGCACTGAAATGGAAATCCGTGTTGGACATCCTCGCGCTGGACAATATGACAGCACCAAGACCTAGAATTGAATAAGAATGATAGTTATTTTGTGACACAGTTCACTTTTCTGAGATAATTTAGTATATCGCCGTAGATGGTTTTAACACACTGCTTTGTACGTCGCCGTTACAAGCGGCGGGGTGGTCATCAAATCCGTTTTTGCGTCAAATATGGCATTTCATTTAATGGAAGTAATAGCTTTTGAAAAATCAGTGCTTTTGGATACTGTAACAAATGGAAAAGACTGGAATTGGATTCGGTAAAGTTTTTATTTTTATTTTTTGGAACTGGAAATGTTTAGTAAGGAATAATATATCATCTTATACCTGACTGATATCCATCAATTACAGTGTTTATTTTTATTAATGAACATCATTTTAATGGTTTATGGTTAAATTTAATAATGTGGAACATCCGAAAGAGGCGAATTATTTCCTGTTCTCACTTACATTATAGCTGCAATAAACATTTAGTCTCTCTTTCTCTCTCTATCTCTCTCTATCTCTCTCTCCCTCACTCTCTGTCTCTCTCTCGCTCTCTCTCTCTCTTTCTCTCTGTCTCTCTCTCTCTGTCTCTCTCTCTCTTTATCTCGCTCCCTGTCTCTTTTTCTGTCTGCCTCTCTCTCATGCTCTGTCTCTGTCTTTCTCTCACTCTCGTGCTCTCTCCCTCTGTTTGTCTCTTTCCCTCTCTCTCTTGTTCTCTCTATCTCTCTCTTTTTCTGTCTGTGTCTCTCTCTCTGTCTGTCTGTCTTTGTCTGTCTAATGAACAACAACCTGAATTTAAATCTGCGTATTACTACGGTAGTTTTATCCTTTGTGGACCGTCCGCCATACAAGTCTCTGTGTACGAGCTGTTGCTATAGAAACGGTATATGTGTATTAGAACAAGCACATTAATATTAACCTGCCATTCATGTTCCAGCGGGAACTACCTGTGCTGTTATATGAACACGATGTACACCTTCTGACCAATCAGATTTGAGCATTCAAAAGCACTGGGGTATAAAATGTTATAAAGAGAGTTGAGTGTATGTTAATTGAACTAGAATTATTTTTTTATTTGACATATGAAAAAATATCAGATGACTATCAATATTCGGAAAAGAAAAAATGCTATCTCAGTAATATTAAGTAATAATATTAAAAACGGTATTCCATAGTTGTTTGAGTGTATTCGTAGCCCAAAACATACACCTGACCGTCACGCCCATATGTGGTCCTTCCCCAGACTGAAGCCACAAATTCAGAAGCACACAATTGTATAGGACGTCTTTATATGCTGTAGCGTTACAATTTCCCTTCACTGGAAATAAGAGGTCCGAACCTGTTCCAGCATGACAATGCTCCTGTGCACAAAGCGAGCTTTAGGATGAACACTTGGGCCTTGGGACTGTAATTACTACATACAGTTTTACACTCCGGTCTCCTTTAGTGAACAGTGGACTAGTTCAACAAACAGACTTCATGTTAAACCCATAATAAACTTTCTTTTACTCTCACACTCTCCGTTGTTACCCAGATGAGGACGGGTTCCTTTCTGAGTCCGGTTCCTCCTCGGTTTCTTCCTCATATCATCTTTTTCCCTCGCTTAATATGGAAAAATTCACACATTTAAAATCCGTATCCTGTGTTTATATGTTTCTGTAAAGCTGATTTGAGACCATTGATAAAAGCGCTATACAAATTAAATTGAATAGAATTGAACACTTTTTGCATGAACTGCAACGCCGACTGCACACCAGGCCTCCTCAGTCGACATCAGCGCCTGACCTCACTAATGCTCTTGTAGCTGAATGAACACACATCCCCACAGACACACTCCGAAATCTAGTGGAAAGCCTTCCCAGATGAGTGGAGGTCATTATAACAGCAAAGGGGGAATACATCTGAAATGGCATGTTCAACAATCAGACATGGGTGTGATGGTGAGGTGTCCACATACTTTTGGCGTAGCGACATGGTGTCAGACAAAGGCACTGGATTGAATACTACTCATGCTGATTATCATGGAGAGAGAAAAAAGAGCAAGGTCAGAATAAGTAAGAATAACTAAGACACGCCTCTGTTATAGGCAAACTCCGCCCCTGTGTGTGCGTGTAACTTCTGATTAGTGGTTGGGTTCGAATAATGATGTGCACAATTCCCCCAAAAAGGGCACGTAACTCAACTCTGAATACTGTGAACTGCTGAGGGTTTTATTCATTTGCTAAACCCTGGCTGTGAAGAGCAGTGTGTGTGTGTGTGTGTGTGTGTGTGTGTGTGTGTGTGTGTGTAGCTCCATCAGTACAGAAATTTCAGTTAAACATTGTGTTCGAGATCGCCAAATAGTGTTTTATTGCTCTTCAATGAGTTCAGTAAGGAGAAAGGATCCTGCATCAATACCATGAGCTGAAGTGCACTTTCAGACCTACCTGCTTCTCTCACCAGCCCATTGTGTTCTCTGTGCTCACAAAGCGCCACGTGCGAAAGCGGCGTGTGAAGATAATGACCATTATCGTGTCTCTCGGAACAGACCGGCCATTACGAGACGAAGACGACACCTTCTCCCTGCTCTGCGGCTTAGTCATTGTTCGACCGAAGCTGTTCATGCACAATATTACTCTCTGGCCAGACAATTAGGGAAGTGGACTCGGAGTGTGACGCGCACACACACACTGGATAAAACCAGACTCAAAATCAGACGTCGCATTTTATTTCCAGCGAAAATTAACAGGCAAAAACCAAAAAAAAAAAAAAAAGTTCTTTTTATTCCTGTGGTGAAATAAGACTCATTAAATTATTCATTAGTGTTGGTCATGAGGAACGTATCTGGTGTTTATGATTCAGTTATGTTTTCATTGTGTATCTCTAATTTACGATGTTTTTTGAAACGCTCTCAAGCGAAAGGTTAACGCATATTTGATGCCGAGCACATTGATATTTAATTTGAAGCTCTTCAGTGATTTTCCGAAATAAGTAAATAAATAAATAACCGTAAAACCAGCCAA
Source organism: Noturus placidus (assembly GCA_022414735.1). Lineage (NCBI taxonomy): Eukaryota > Metazoa > Chordata > Actinopteri > Siluriformes > Ictaluridae > Noturus > Noturus placidus. The sequence continues at coordinate 56,461 of JAFFST010046722.1, forward strand.
GTGTCAATGTAATATATCTATCTTGTAATATAATAAACAAAGGTTTATATAACACCCGAGTTGAGTGTTCATCCAGACTGAGAAAACTCCCTAATCAGACCAATCGGAAAACTGTCCGGGTGGGCGTGGTCTAATATTCTAATGAGCATGAAGTCTTTCTACGAGATATCCGCAGTCTGCTACGCCATTTCAACAGAACAATTGCAGTATGTAAAGTAAAGACATAGTTTGGTTGAAGCTTTTGGAGGAACTGTGTTGGTTGTACACAGTGAGTTCGATTTGGAAAGCATTTACATTATGTGTCCACGAGCGAAGTAATTAAGAGGTAATCAGAATGTTAGGTTCCCTGTGGCGTTCTCATTTCTTTACAACACACACACACAGCTTTTATTCGTGCACTGGGAACCTAAAAACCCTTTTCCACACCACATGCTAGCAGTTTTATTTAATAATGCTTGGTGTCTTCCCAAATCCCTCAGAACCCATTCCAGGTCTCTAACCTCTCTCTTATCCTAAACCAGGTGATTTACGCGCTCAATACAAAGAACGACGAGCACGAGGCAGCTATCCAGACCTTGAAAGAGGCCCACGAAGAGGAGGTGCAGCAGATCCTGTCGGAGACACGTGAGAAGATAATGCAATACAAGAGCAAGATCAGCGATGAGATAGACCTGAAGCGGCGCATCCAGTCGCTGGAGGAATCCATGGAGGTGCACGACAGGATGAAGCGGCAGGCGCTGGCCGAGTTCGAGTCGTACCGGCAGCGGGTGGAGGACATGCAGCTGTGCACGGAGGCGCAGCACACGCAGCGCGTGGTCAGCATGTCGCGTGAGGTCGAGGAGATGCGGCGGTCCTTCGAGGAAAAGCTGAGGGCCTTCGCTCAGGTGCAGGCGCAGTTTGAGCAGGAGAAGAGACAGGCGCTGGAGGAGCTGCGCACTGAACACAGACAGGAGGTACTAAGATCTCATTCCAGCTACGAGTTATATTTATACGTACGGTTTCACTTCCTACAGTTTTTGTTGAAAACACCGTGTATTTCTGTAAACGTTGTATAACATGCTTTATATATGGTTAGTCGCAGTAAACATTTAAAATGACTTCTAAAATTGCGTTTAGGAACCAAATGGGGGGGTTGTTTGTTTTTTTGGTGCAGGTCCAGGAGCTGCTGCGATCACACCAGAGCCAGAACGCCAACTACAGCAAAGATCAAGAGAAGCTGAGCCAGCTGCACAAGCAGGAGGTGGAGGCTCTGACGGAGCGGGTGGAGGAGCTCAAGCAGGACAAGAAGCGCCTGGTGGAGGAGTACGAGGCTAAGCTGAACAAGGCGCAGGCCTTCTATGAGAGAGAACTGGAGGCCATGAAGCGCACGCAGCAGATGACGGCCGAGAACCTGCTCGCCTGGAAGAAAACCGAGGCAGAGCTGAGGAAGGAGTTCCAGGCGCAGGAGGCGGCGCTGCAGAAGACGTTGGGTAAGCTGCGCTCTGAGCTGCAGCGGGTTCAAGAGGAGGCCAGAGAGAGCCATGAGAAATCGCACAAACTGCAGTCCTCGCTCACCTCCGCCGAGAGCAACATCAAGGTAACGAATTAACACTAACATTTTTGACACGTTACCGGGTTTCCACGTTTAAATGAAGAGCGTACGTGCTGTCTTAGGGTGCGTCTCAATCAGCTCCCGAGTTCAGTAGGCAGCGTGCCGATCGGTCGCTAAAAACTTCCAGTGCGCTGGATCATTCGCTCTGTAAAAAAAAAAATCCCACAATGCACCGCAAACAACAGGGAGCATCGTCACTCGCCATGTTCCCTTACTGGGAATGACGTCATGTTTTCTGAAGCCTCTCAGCTCGGAAACAAAACAAAATGGCGGACGAACTCTCTGCTAACGTTGTCTTGAAATACAAGTAGCGTGTTATCGTGGTTGTAGCTCTCGCATGATTACTTACAGCACGTTAGCGAATTTTTACTTTACTTGGCGTTCTATATACGGTTTGTTTGAGTCTAAAGACGTTGAAGTGTTGAACGATATTAAAAATCCCCTAGCGAGCCTACGATCCTGTTTGAAGTACCGTGACAGGGACGCGTGTGATTAAGCGAACAAATTTATACGACGTATATCAGAAAGATATCGGTCGTGCGTGTTGCTGATAAACGCCAGCGATGACGTTTTACATCGCGAGTATGTCGTCATGACGCCGGAAACAGAGTCATCAGTGTCTTAATGTGTAGTGAGACAGGGTTCTTACCACTGTCCCAACTCGTGTACACTATATACTGATTCACCACCTAGAGAGCTGATCGAGACGCGTCCTTAGTCTATTCCGCTATTCTGATATCCTGACACACTGCACTAGCGTAGGAGATCAACAATAAAGTTGGACACTTTGTCTGTGCCTCTGCATGCATATGTTGGCCCCGCTCACTGAGAAAGAGCGAGAAAAAGAAAGAAAAACAGCATGGTGAATAAGCATCTACTAATGAGAGACAGGTGTGCCGCATTAATCTGCTCACTCCCACACGCTCCCGCTGCAGATTTGCACTACACCGCGCCCCCATCTGACACAGTGGGATTTCTACATCCGTCCACGCCGCTAGTTCCTTGACGACGACGAGTGACTTTGACCAAATACCATTTACTGAAGTCTTACAGTCGAAATCTTAGGGATGTAGAAAATGTATAATGTCCATTTGGGGTGATTTGCGGTTGTGAACACCTCATCCTGGACATGATGATCACAAGGTCATCTGCAAAGACAACTTGTATTTGCGACACGAGGGAACACCGTGCACTTTTTATCGCACGACATTTTTAACAAAGGAGCCGAAATAAACATCGGGTAATTCATAGCAATGCTTTATTTGCTTCATTTTGCAACATAAGGGTTAGGGAGAGATTCTATACCACTCCATGGACCCGTCGCAACTGAACGTAACATGTAACCTGTCCTCCTGGGAAGTTCGTATTTACGGGTTGGGAAGTCATGATTACGACGTCAGGAGCGTTCGGAGCAAGATCACGGTGTACGTTCTCATAATTAACTAAAAAATGTCAATACAGTACTTTTTTTTTTTTTATTTTAGAAAAGGAACAACAAAGAATGCGCATCGGGTGTGTTTTTGCTTTTTTATGTTTTTCATCAATATTCGAAGCCGCAGTAAGCTTTATCGTTAGACATTATATCGTCATTGTACAGTGCAACGCCTCAAATCAAACCGTTTCTCTCCTGTAGGTGCTTAAACGTTAACCGGTTTGCCTGTATTTCAATAATTCGCTGCATAAACCAAACACATAATAACCGAAATCAGCTTCTGAGATGAGTAAACGTTCAATTTTGACAAATTTAGCCCCAAGTACAGATGTCGCGTCCGTCGATTCCGCCATGTCTTCTTCCCGACACGCCCAGAACTCAGAGCCGAAAGAAAATCCCGCCTGTTATTGTGGGTGGCGTTCGTGTACGTTCAACTCGTAAACACGATCTTTTCCGACAAGATAACTTGCTGTGGAATGGCTTCGCTTGCAGGAACCACGCCCCTTCAGAGTCAACATGGTTTTTGTTTCTATCCCGAGCAACCAGCTGGCTCTTCATATACAGTCATGGTCAAAAGTTTGCGATCACTATACCATGTTATATATTATATATATATATATTATGTGTAAAGTGATCGCAAAAATTTGGCCATGACTGTAGAATACACACCGAATATATCCTGCATCACTGATCAATCAAAAGCACGCAGTTAGAGTTTAGTGCTGACGTGCGGTGAACGCGAAGACGCGTTTTCATCTTTTCTTTTCATCTGAACTTCAAACAGTGTAGCGCAGAGATCGTGTACAGTACACACACACACACACCCCTTTTAATGAGCGAGCCGTCGTTAAATCCCTCGGACCCCTTTCTGAGTGAAGAAATGGAGACGTTATTTAAGAGCGTAATTAGCGCATTGGGCTTTCGAGCTGTCTCCGAATGAACGGGGAGAAGGAAAAATAACTGCTCGGAAATCAATTTTCTAAACATTTAGCTAATGACATGGTGGAAAAAGCGCTCAAATCCAGCCTACACAAAGCACTTTGTTATTTGTAATTCAGTCTGTGGAATATGGTATTGTACAAGGCAATTAATATGCCAGAGATGGCTTTCTGTTGTGCTGAACAATCATCAGGCTGGATATTCTGATTAGAGGAAGCAGACGAGATTGATTGTATGAATAACAGCCAAGGGGGGGTTAGGGTTAGGGTTAGGGTTGATAAAAATTGTAATGTTACAGTAGTGGAAATATTTATATCCACTGCCTGAACCGGACGAGGGTAGATAACTGAAAATGACCGAAAGGCTTGTTAAAGATTTAGTTTTTTTTTTTTTTATTCAATAGTCAGATAAGTTGGAAACTGCAGTACTATTTTAAAATAAAATATAAAAATTAAAAAAAAAACTTTATTTAACATGAACGCTCGAGTTGCTGCACTACATACCCATCTGGCAACAGTAGAAAAATAGCTGAGATTATTAATATACTATTAAATTCAGTCCACACCAATTATTTCATGAATAATGATTTCTTTTCATTCTACCTTTATTTGTTTTGGGGATCTGAGAGACCCACAGCTGCTCTCTTTTCAGTACTTCTCTTGTGTGCTTTTGTTTCCTAATGGCAGTAGTGGTTCAATGATTAAAGGCTCTGGGTTAATGATCAGAGGCTCAGAGGTTCAAGCCCCAGCACCTTGATGCTGCCCCTGTTGGGCCCTTGAGCAAGGCCCTTAACCCTGTCTGCAATCTGACCCCAGCTTCCTAACGAGCTTGAATACGCGGGAAAAATAATCATGTATATGTGACACATAAAGGCCTTTTCTCTAACAGCTGAGCACGCAGAACTGTGTTAGAAACGATGAGCAAATCTCTGCCAGTTGACGCATTTCTTCAACACTTCCCTTCTACAACTTTCACAGTGTGTCATGAATGTGCTGCAAAAACAAGTGAATAATTTCCAAAGATGTGGGATACAAAATTACAGAGAATTTCAATCAATTTTTAACTCACAGTATTAATAGTAGTAATAATAACAACAATAATAATAAATACAATAATAGTAATATAATACTAATTATTTTGATAGTGATAATACTAATAATCATGATAATAGTAATAATGATAGTAGTAGTAATAATAATAATAATGATAATAATAGTAATAGTAATGATGATAATTGTATTATTAATAATATAATTGTATAATTATGAATAATACTTCATAATTAATAGTAGTAATAATAATGATAATAATTGTTATAGTAATAATACTACTAGTAGTAGTAGTAGCAATACTAGTAGTAGTAGTAGTAGTAATACTAGTAGTAATAGTAGTAATACTAGTAGTAATAGTAGTAGTAATACTAGTAGTAGTAGTAGTAGTAGTAGTAGTAGTAGTAATAATTGTGATGGTAATAATACTAGTAATAATAATAATAGTAGTAGTAGTAATAGTAGTAGTAGTAGTAGTAGTAATACTACTAGTAGTAGTAGTAATAGTAGTAGTAATACTAGTAGTAGTAATAATAATGAGAATAATAATAATAGTAATAAGAATAATTGTGATGGTAATAATACTAGTAATAATAATAATAGTAGTAGTAGTAATAGTAGTAGTAGTAGTAGTAGTAATACTACTAGTAGTAGTAGTAATAGTAGTAGTAATACTAGTAGTAGTAATAATAATGAGAATAATAATAATAGTAATAAGAATAATTGTGATGGTAATAATACTAGTAATAATAATAATAGTAGTAGTAGTAATAGTAGTAGTAGTAGTAGTAGTAGTAATACTAGTAGTAGTAGTAGTAATAATAATGAGAATAATAATAATAGTAATAATAATAATTGTGATGGTAATAATACTAGTAATAATAATAATAATAATAGTACTAGTAGTAGTAGTAGTAGTAGTAATAATAAACAGAGCTATGACTTTGGACAGGGGTGTGTAGGTGTGTGTGCTGTCTATAATTGCTGTCTGAACTTTTCTGAGACTGAGACTGAAGTTTGGCGGTACACCTCCTGAAATATTGGAGCGGACCGGACCAGAGCCTTTGAATAAATACTCTTCCAGAGCAGATCGACGTATGGAAAAAAAAATGTTCGTAATTCTGCAACTCAGGCTTGGTAAACACCGGCCAGCTCGGCTCCTGTAGTACAGCTCCTGTTGCTTCTGTTCAGTTTATCCAATCACATACATTTATGTCAGTTATTTCACTAAAGGCTGCTCATCAGACGAGAAAATTGCTACAGCGTTATTGAAATTGGGTCAGAAAAGGGCAGGTTTTCCTAGACTTTCATAGACGTTTCATCTCGTTTGCCGTCGACACGGCTCGGTTATAAAAACATAAATAAATTAAAGGTCACCGAAGAAAACCGAATATGTAGATGAATGATTGGGGATGTGTACGTTTATTCTTCCCTTGTCAAATTCAAACTCGATGTCTGATCTATTCAAGGTCCACGGCATTATTTAAACGTTGTAACGTGGGGCGTCAAAACAAAACATCCGTCCATTTTATGTACCGCCTTTCCTACACAGGGTCACGGGGAGCCTGGAGCCTTTCCCAAGGAACTTTGGGTACTAGGCGGGGGACACCCTAGACGGGGTGCCAACCCATCGCAGGGCACAATCACACACACATTCACACTCTATAGACAATTTGGAAATGGCCAATCAGCCTACAGCGCATGTGTTTGGACTGGGGGAGGAAACTGGAGAACCCTTTTCAGAATGTCATCGCATTGTCTAGCAGTGGAGATGAAGAAAAATGTCAAATAAAGTTCACCCTGTTTCCAGTCCCACTGCCACAATCTGGTCTAGAATACTCACCATTGGTTTGTGAACTAATAGAATTTTGTTCATTTTCTCAATCGCACAGAGAAGCCCGTACTATAAAAACCTGTCCAATTAGATCTGACGACATGCCTGCTCCTCTTCGCTGCGCTGCGAGAACATGCGAATGCGTAAAGAAAAGATTCAGATGAGTAATAAATTACCGTTCTGGGGGCAGAAAATCAGTACCGGTATCGTACAATAGGAGCGAAAATGACTCTAGTAGAGAGAAAGAGAGGATAGTGTAGGAAATTGTTATTGCGCATAGGATAGGAAGAGTGGAGGGAGATGAGGTGCACATTCATAGTTCATGAGAAGGAAAATGGAAACGGCTGGACAGAGTGAATGAGATAAACGATAACAGTGGTCCTGATCTTAGAGAGAGAGAGAGAGAGAGAGAGAGAGACACAGAGTCAGAGAGAGACCCACAGGCAGACTGAGCGAGACAGACAGACAGAGAGAGAGAGAGGGAAAGTCAGAAGTTTGAATAAGACAGTGCCTGTGTCAATCAGTGATTCACTGCTCATTTCATTTCATCTATGGCTTTATTTATGTGTGTGTGTGTGCAGGAGCTGCACAAACAGCTGGATGAGGTGACTCAGGATGCGGAGATAATAGCGATCAGGCAGAAAGAAGCGGAGTGCGAGCTGGAAGCCACCAGGGACAGAGTTCAGCAGCAGGCCACAGAGATCCTCCTCAAAGCCAGTGAGATATCTCCATAAATTTCAATTCACCTCAAAACCATTGACACATACGCTCTCCTTGTGCACTCCCTCTGATCTATTTATCTGTGAGTATGATATGAAGTCAGACATGTGTCTATTCTTGAATTTTTTTCATGTCTAAAAGTGACGCAAAATCTATACCTCCCTTTTTATTTATTTATTTTTTAAATAAAAAAACTGTTTGTATTTATCTACTGTATACATCTGTTCTATTTTGATATCTGCCGATACCAGCCATGTATTCATGTTATAACTATATCATGTCTGAAAACAGACGCACCTCAACACTCAGCAAAAAACATTTAAAAAAAAAAAAAGTAGCACCTTTTATTAAAGACAGCAACATTTCAGAGCATTGTTAATGTTCTGAAAGACAGACCAGATCAGTCTGAGTCAGATGTTCAGCCAAATGTGGTGCCAAGTTCTCAGATTAAGACCTCAGCGCAATTATTGCCTTAGACACCGTCTCCATGAAGATGGAAGCAGATTTTTGCGAGCTGACGTAAAACTGCAGTTTTGTGTTGGCCATCATGTACAAGTACTCCGTGGCTGCAGGTGGCGCTGTTAAAACGTCATGACCATTTTAAACACTACAGGAAAAACAATCCATGCGTTCGAAAACAGAATTTGGTTCGTTACCAACTGATCAGCCATCAATAGGTACGTAAGGATCAGTATAATTGTGTAGCATGAATACAATCCGGACGTACTACATCCGCCATGTCGGCATAGTCATGTTACCTTCAACTTAAAAAGAGCCGACGTGTTGCCTTCCATCATTCTTGATTCTGACAGCTCATCCGTGCCAGTCCCGTTGCATTATGAGATAGTGCAGTGTCCACCGGATATGGGTATTCCTCGCCTACTGTTTTATGAATACTGAGAGCAATGCCCACTGTTTGCTCCACGTGTCCTACTGTTCATGGAAGCCAGCAATCTCCTCATGACGTATGCTAAGGGTCGATATGTTTCTATGAGACAGTTATAGCTAATCTACTATGCCAATTCTGAAGAAGCGTAAGTAGAACATCGTTATATTTACTGAGAGGTTTGGGTGTGGCTTCCAAAATGACAACAAAGGCATTTGACTTTTTTTATTTTATCGGAGACAGCACATATAAACCAAAAGTATCATTATCAAAAGCAAAAGTGGAGGCTGAGTTAGATATTCAGTGTCCTGGGATACAGTTTCAATTCACACCTCTACAGCATTCTGTCATAGCCCTGTTACACCCACATGAAGCTGGTGCTGGAATTTTTAGTTTGTAACAGGGTGGTCCCTATTTCCACTGGTTTAAGAGCCACAACAGTACTTAATAAGATGCAAGGGGAATAATAAATGTGAAGGACTATACAAGTTGTACTTCTGACGTCAAAGAGTCTGTTTAAACGCAGTAGCGTCCTCTATTAAAAATAAACTGTATGATAGTTTCCCTTTTTAAGTAATAGTGAGCTTTCTCCTATAAATACGCATGTTTCCAGAGACATAGAGACCGAGATACAGAGAGAGAGAGACCGAGACACAGGGAGAGAGAGAGAGACCGAGACACAGGGAGAGAGAGAGAGACCGAGACACAGAGAGAGAGAGAGAGAGAGACCGAGACACAGAGAGAGAGAGAGAGAGAGAGAGAGAGAGAGAGAGAGACCGAGGCACAGAGAGACCAAGACACAGAGAGACCAAGACACAGAGAGACCAAGACACAGAGAGACCGAGACACATAGAGAGAGAGACCGTCAGATGGAGACTGAGACACAGAGAGACCGAGACACAGAGAGAGAGACCGTCAGATGGAGCCCGAGACACAGAGAGACCGAGACACAGAGAGAGAGACCGTCAGATGGAGATCGAGAGGAAGAGACAGACAGAGCGAGAGGCACAGTGAGAAAGATAGATAGAGACAGACTGAGAGAGAGAGAGAGAGAGATGGATAGACGTAGCGAGAGGCACAGTGAGAGATGGAGACCATGAGATGGAGACCGTGAGATGGAGACCGTGAGATGGAGACCGAGAGAGAGAGACCATGAGATGGAGACAGACAGAGCGAGAGGCACAGTGAGAGAGAGAAAGAGAGGGAGAGAGAGAAAGAGAGGGAGAGAGAGAGAAAAAGAGGGTGAGAGAAAGATGTATATTCTGTCCTCGGATCCTTACTGAATCTTTGGTGTCCTTGTTGATTAAGCTGTCATTTTTGACTGTACTGGTAGCTGGAGTATTAAAGTGTGTGATAAAGGATGCAATGCCCCTGTTTGGCAACCCCAACAACACCTGATACCTTCTGAGTGGCTGTAGCACTAGGTGAGAAACCGGCGTGTGGTCTTCAGGCTTTTCTCAGCCACTCTTTCTGGGTATATGTTGGGAAAGTTTTGGGTGACAGATCGTCTGCTGGTTTCCTGGCAACCGCAGCTGAATGTCACAGCTTTGTGCCTTCCTGAGACCCCATCAGGCAATTTCTGGAACGTTCCTCCAGGAACACCTGGACTCCATGCCACTCCTACTGTTTTCATGCATCAACAGGGCCAGTGATTGTGTATTTATCATGAAACATTTTCAATCAGACTGCTTATAATATATTATTCAGATGGATTAACTTAAGCTGCATCTGTTAGCCTTAGAAAACAGCTGGAGCTTTAATGATTTTTGTTGTTGCTCGATCTGTATTTATAGGCTTAATGCAAAGTAGTGCACAAAAAAGGCATGAAGTCAGAGCATTCTTCATATGTACTTTGAAATGAATGTGATTTTTATCGGGGATTATGAAGAGTGTGGTTGAGTGATCTCCATGTTTATTTTCACATGAGGAAACAGAAAAGCAACAACTCAAAAGACATTCATTATTGTTGCTATAATCAAAGTCTGGTCTCGGTGTCCCCCGTTATCCAAGCCGCACGTGGTGTTTAATAACACCCATCAACCATTATGCTGAAGTAAAAACACCCAGTAAAAGACACCCAGCTCTAAAGCTAGGATAAAAAAATAAAAAGATTCCTTCGTTTTATGCCCTGAAGTTGTGAATGTGACCTCTCACCTCAGGTCATATCGGCAGCCTTCAGGCCACACAGATGACCCACGAGGCGGCCATCCGCGACCTGGAGTCAGAGAAGTCGCGTCTGAAGGACAAGGTGTTGCGTCTGGAGGAGGAGAGAGGAGCGCTGCAGAATAAGAGCCAGGCTCTGGACGAGAGGCAGAGGCAGCAGATCCTCACTCTAGAGAAGGTACTGATCAAACTACACCGCATCCCTCAACGATTATTATCCTAAAAACACACAGAGATAGCTGAGCTCCTTCTGTACTGTGTTCACAAGCTCTCAGTCCTGCCATGTCCTGACACGTTTAACACGTCTGTATGTAAATACGAGGAAATGAAAGCTGACATTCTGATCTGTCTCGTATTCATCGTTTGATCTCAAACCCAAATATCTTCAATGTATAGCATTAACAATAGAACTGGCCTTGCTGTTCCAATACTTTCGGAGGGGACTATCTTTTTCTTTTCTTTTTTTTTTCTGAAATAATATTCTTTAAAATAATACTACTACTTGCCTACTGTTTATTATTAATGTGCTGTGCATAAGTATTCACCCCCTTAAATAAATAAGTTGTCAATAAATCTGAATTTGTCCAGGAATATTGACTGGACTTAAAGACAGATTTTTTTTTTCTTCTTCAGCTTCTCAGGCTACATAAGTGCAGCGCAGTAACCTCCCCCATACACCCTAACAATTCAACATTAATAAAACCTTCTGCAACATAGTAAAGGGATTTAACGTTAATTAAGAAACTTTCTGATTCTCTCTCTTGCTCTCGCTCTCTCTCTGGGCTGTATTTAGAGTTTATTAGTGCAATATGTCACAGTGAATTTTATGTTTTGGGCCGTTAGTACGCTCATACATCCATGGAAAGCAGTTTGCAGCTATATTAAACACATAAATATGATGCTATTAAATAATTGTATCGTTAGACATGATGGAGACTGAAGGAGATGGCATCATAATGAGGGATACTGCTTATCTCATGGAAGTTAAACATTTGTAGATGCAATTACGAATTAACTTCAATTGAGATTGAGAACTGTTGAAAGCGAGCACTCAGTTGGTTTATCTTTTAAACCAGGGGTCTTCAACGTTTTCCAGGCAAAGGACCCCCTAACTGATGGCGAGATGGAGCGGGGACCCCCTAATTATATATATTGTATGAAATTGTGTTATATCAAACTGGTACCAAAACTTTCGCGACCCCCATGCAGTACCTCCGCGGACCCCCTAGGGGTCGCGGACCCCCTGTTGAAGACCTCCGTTTTAAACCATGGCCATGTGTTTAAATCCCGAATTAAAGCCGTCTTGCGACAATGTCCGTTGTTAAAAGCGCTATACAAATGAAACGGAATAGAATTCTTACAGCAGAGCGCATCAAACTAAAAAATTGAATCGCCACGGTGTTATTAATTCAACAATTCAAAGTAGAGGTTGAACTTGATAAGCGTGATAAAGTAACCTGTATCACACACATTACGATTTCACCAGCCTTATTTAGTTTTCATTATGGTGTCAGGATCAGTGCTGGATCAAGTGCTATTTTATAAGCTGCTGTAGAATGAGTGTATTGTTAAATGAAACTAAATCTGCAGTGATGAATGTGCTCATTACAGTTAAGACGATTCATGCAGCAATGCACTGGTATTTTACTAAACTGAGATTATATATTTATTTCAGTGCTTTCCATCTTCTCATTCATATATCCATCGTATCAGTCTTTGTTTATTTTCTATTTATTTTCGCCCACTCACTGAGGTCCTCCAAGTTCACAGACTGGCTAACCTTGAAGCCAAATATCTGGACGCATCACACCAATCAGCCACCGAGTTCATACCCGCTGTTGTTATAACGCGCCAGTTCCCCAATTGCACTAGACTCATCTCAACCCAAGGGTTCTTAACATATAGTCGGATACTTGAAGTCACCCTGAGCGAACCGAACACGATATGTGCGTCTGAAATTTCACTAATTGGATGTAATAATACACGTTATGCCACAGCGGGGTTGAATTCTTGCATCTTATTGGTCAGAACGTGTGCATTACTTTGGTATAACAGCACTAGGACAGTAGTTCTGGCTGTAACATGAGCGATACTTTAATGTTAATGCGATACTTTAATGTTAAGGTTAATCTTATTGGTTCTGTCGTAAGAGCTTTTGATAAAAATGCTTCCATTAGAGAAATGTTCTGGAACTCTGAGTAATTTAATTCTGAATACAAGGAACATTCCTGCATAAACATCGGCATAACTTTCCACCACAGCCCCTGAAGAGAAGAGAAGAACACGGCCTTGCGTTTTGAACGTGGGATTGGGTTTGGGGTTGCTATGACGACGTGGGGCTAAATGGAGGCAGGAGAGTGCGATTCACTCTGCTGGATGTTCCTGAATGTTTATGCTCTTGCTTCAATGGACTGCCTTGCGTTTTTGCGTTTGGCTCGACGAAGTTCCTGACAACGTGGGACGTGTCGAGAGATCTCAGATCTGTCGGCATCTACGACACGACGGAATAACAAGACTCTATCGCTACCTGTTTGTCACAGACGCTGAAAATAACATGCATCTAAGCCTGAGTGCTCCAGGCTGTGCAGTTCCACTCCCTGTCAAGCTTACGTAAGCCTGTTATGACCATGTGAGCTTTACAAGAAGCCTCTAATTCTCTAATGGTTGTGCAGATGGAACCTGACAGGAATCTGGTTTCGTCAATAATTCAGTCAGCGTGTTAATATTATGGGATATGAAGGGGAAAAATCCACATGAGTAATAGTTGGACGAGGTGGTATAGTCTTTACTTTTTATATCAAGTCATCTAGGTTGGAAAGACTTAGAATTTCAGAACACTGACGAGTACTCGAATCTGATTGGTCTCATTCACCTTTATGGAAAGAGTCTCCAGGACTTTAATATTTTGTAAGGATTTCGAGAGGCTAGTGAGAAAACGACTGCTATATTCACTAACAACTCTGCCAACCACGTCTTTA
>JAFFST010046722.1:105614-130207 GCA_022414735.1 Noturus placidus
GTAAAAGCCTCATTGCACGTTATCGCAAACGCTTGGTTGCAGTTGTTGCTGCTAAGGGTGGCCCAACCAGTTATTAGGTTTAGGGGGGCAATCACTTTTTCACACAGGGCCATGATGGTTTGGATTTTTTTTCACCTTTAATAATAAACACCTTCATTTACAAATTGCATTTTGTGTTTACTTGTGTTGTCCTTGACTATTGTTTAAATTGGTTTGATGTTCCGAAACACTTAAGTGTGACAAACATGCAAAGGAACAGGAAATGAGGAAGGGGGCAAACACTTTTTCACACCACTGTATATTTAAAAAAGCTCTGACGTGATTGTTTCATAAATAAAAATGATTATTGGTAAATTTCTGGGATATAAGAGGAATAAAACACTCTGGAACATGCTGCTGTTGGAAAATAATCAATAAAGGTGTGGTACGAGTAATTGGCAGTGACACACCACCCAAACGCTGATTATTTAGATGTAGAGGGGCAGTGGTGGCTTGGCGGTTCAGGCTCTGGGTTAGTGATGGGAAGGTCAGGGCTGCCAAGCTGCCACTATATATATATATATATATATATATATATATATATATTAGTGGTACCTCGACATACGAGTTTAATTTGTTCCGTAACCTTGCTCGTATGTCAATTTGCTCGTATCTCAAAGCAATTTTCCCAAAATGCCACCCCAGTTGTTTTTGTTACGAGTTTTTGAATAAGAAAAATGTATTTATTGATTATTAAAAATGACTCCTTCTGTTTAAGCACTGTACATATCATTGAAGTACTGTACTACGCCCATACTGCCTCGCAAAGTCAATCACTCGCATATATAATAAACCAATAATGGTGTCGAAGCGTAGTCTAATAACATATCAGTAAAGAAAGATATCTCAATGGAGCTGTAACCGGAAGCGACAAGGGTGTGATTGTGACAGTTTAGCCTCTTATTACAGTTTGACGTTTCCATTACTGACTGATTCAGGGGATAGAAACAGAAAGGACGGAATCTACAAGCTATTCGTCTTTGTTATTTTTCCGTCTCCGTTGCGTCGTCCTCATTACAGCTGTCCTGCTTTTATCACTGATCTGTCTTGGTGTGTGATGAAGATCCTGTCACATGACACTACAGTTATAAGCAAATGTGTTTTTCTCCAATAGAAGAAAAACCCCTATTTGTATAGGGATGCAGGGGTTTGATAATTTCATTCAGAGCGCCGTGATGTCATGATTATGAAAAAGGTTCTTGATGCAACTCAATTCTATGCACTCTCTCTCTCTCTCTCTCTTTCTCTCTCTCTCTGTATATATATATATTATAATATTGAGCGATCACTTATTTTTTTTCACATGAAGTAAAATGCTGTACTCCAGAGCGAAAGCCCAGGAATGAAACTTGCACTTGACCTGCTAATTTACTTTGCTCTTTGTGAATTAGCTGCAAGCTTTGACACTTGCTCGAGATTTCAGTGTTAAGCAGGAACAGGACCGTTATGTAGGACGGTTTTTCCTCCAGTTCCAGATGAGAAAGCGTGATGTGACTTCATGTGGCTTGTGTTCCCAAAATTCTGCACTTGACATGCCTCATATCCAGTTCAAATCCAAAACTGAGCAGGTCCGAGATGCTAATGTCTGATGTATCTTCAAATCTGCTAACTAGCTTGGCTAGTTTTTAGCGTATACGGTGCACACAGTAGCCTATCCTTTTACGTTTCACCACTCAGTTAGACTCGTGGCCAAAAGCGTTCCAAACTTAAGACTGTTTGTAGAGCGGCAGAAAGAGAGAGAGAGAAACGCTCTCTCAATCTGATGCCCGCTCAACCCTTCAACAATCCTCCATGTACCGTGACGCTTTTGGGCAGCTCGTCTCTGGTTAGTTTGTAGAACTTTTCTTTCGTAACTCTCTCAGTTGGTAAACAGGCTCCTTTGCTTATTTCTCCTTCCAGCAGCGAAGTGCAGATGCAGCAGTTCAGGCTTTCCTAAAGCATTTAGAGATGTAATTGTCTCCACTTATATTTCATCAGGGATTTCTGCATCTGTTGTTGTTGCTAGCATGACCAACCAGATTAGCTCGACAAAACGTCTGCTCGGCCCACGTTTACAACCTGTACGGAACAGCAATTTGCAATATACAATAAGTTGCTAACACGTGTAAGTGGTTATTGATTTTAATGCCATTTATTTTTTCTGACTGAGAAAGACTTACTAATCATGCCCAGGCTGCAAAGTGCTTTAATTGATGGTGCTGGAGAAAGTTCACTTGAGTCCATTTCTAATTTCTGGTTTGATAAAAGACTCTGCTTTAATAGAATTTGCTTCTTCTTTTTTTTTTTTACGGAGGCTTAAAAAAAATTAAAGTGCTCGTGCCCTGTGTGTGTGTGTGTGTGTGTGTGTGTGTGTTGGTGCAGGAGTTGGAGGAGCGTCTGCGGCAGCAGCATCACATGGAACTGCAGTCCCTAAGAGAAGCCCACAGGCAGAAAATCGAGACGCTGAAGCAGCAGTCTGAGCAGGAGCTGCAGACACTACGCTTCGAGCTGGAGGATGAGGGGAAAGCAATGCTGGGTAAGGCAGACAGTGACGAGGTCCGGGCTGAAGGACGCAGTGGATTTGAACTCAGCCCTTTGTCGGGAAAATTTCAAGTCACGTGTTGTCTTCCAGCATTACCACAGGGTTAAATGTAAAAATCTTTCTGCTCCAGGCATACAAGTTCAAGGACTCATCATCCACTCTGCATACTTATTGGTTTTCATGTACAATGTTAGAAAACCGGGCTCTTAAAGGATAAATAAGGATTCTTAGCCAGTTAAAAGGGTGTGTTTTTTTTTATTCCTTAAGAGTCCTCTGAGTTACTGAATATTTCACAGACGTTATTAATAAGGCAAAGGGTTATTGGTAAATCCAAATATTAATTCCGTGTGCATCAGTTCCTACACTCTTTCTATCAGTTAAGATCATTTTAAATAGACCTGTTAGAACTACACCTAATTCTCATTCATTCGTTCGCTCTTTCATTCTTCAGTAACCGCTGTCTTCTAGTAAAGGTTGTAGTTATTTGGAGGTTATCTCAGGAACGATAGGCGTGATGCGGGAATACACCCTTGGTGAAACGCCATTCCATCACAGGGCACCGTGCGCACCTAGGGGTGATTTTAAAGTCACCAATCCCTCTACCAACATGTTTTTGGGTTAGTTGGAGGAAGCCCAGAGGCAATATGCCGAACTGCTAATAATCATTCTAACAATAACAACTGCATTAGTGAAGAATATTTCATTATGTAGTGTGGGGGCGGGGCTTATTCCCAGTCCAGAAAAAAAAAATTTATTTGGGGGAGAAAAAATGAAAAGAGCATTGCAGTGTTACGAAGCGCTCGTGTACGGTTCCAGGTGTAATGAAAGTTTTCCCGAGTCTGAATGTGATTTCACACGGAAGAATTATGCGGCAATGGCTCAGATTTTCTCTGAAATGTAACCATAAATATGAGAAACTGTACAGTGCAGAGAAGACGAGAAAGAGGGAGAAGATTGCTATTATTAGAATAACAGCAATTACTTCTTTGACTTGACTTTTGTGCGTAGAACATCAGTGATTGATGATTTTTAATATAGCGTAGAGATTCATGTCAGAAGAATAATCTCTCTCTCTCTCTCTCTCTCTCTGTGTAGCGTCTCTGCGTTCAGAGCTGAATCATCTCCATGCTTCGGCTATGGAGCACCTGCGGCAGACTCATCAGCAGGAGACTGCAGCTGCCAAGCAGGAGCTGGAGAATGTTCTGGAGCAGAGCAGGATACAGGTAATCACCACACCTTCAACCCTCTAGTCTAATGATCAGTGTGCTGGACAATAGTGCTGATTTTACTGCAGATTCAGCTCTCCTTTATTACATTTCTTCCCAACAGCTTAAGTATCAGCTCAGCTCAGTGTCTAGGTGGCAAAACGAGCAGGACAAGACCTAATTAGGTGTACGACAAGGTTATATTAGCTGAATATCTGAATGGCCAATTACTGAGAATTCTAGAAATATCCACACCACTGACTATCACAGCAGGCATAAAACATGAAAACAGTAGTGGGGAAAATGAAATGTTATGTCATACACTTTGATACAGGAGTGTTAACCAACAATATCAGTCTTAAAGTTATGTGGCTTTTAGTATGAATGTGTTCAATAAGCCTTGAGGTTCTCTAGAAGCTCGTGTTGCTCCAAAACAAAGAAAAAATGTAATCTCGTTTAGAAGACATACACGTTCAAAATGTACAATCTCTCTCTACCACCGATCAACGGTGTTACGCATCAACAATTTCAGTGACCTCATTCTGCACTTCAGCTTCTCATCAGATTTTCTGTCCAATCAAATGCTATCTAGAATCTGTAGTGTCCAGCCCGAACATGATAACACAGCATAATAACTGGCTATTTAAAAAGGGGGAGGAGACACTGTAGGTACCACCCGGTGGAAATTACGTCAACACATCGAATAACGCTGCACTTCGGGGACGCTGCACTCGACACTACAGCACACATTTCGACACTGGAATAGTAGAATAGTTAGTTATCACTTTACAACCTTCATGGACTGCGTCTCTAATTCATGTGCACTTCATGCCTGCCAAATCCTGTTATAATGCCTGTTAAATATAGGAGGATCTGCTTATTATTAAGTAGTGGTTTTTGGATTACTCTTCAATTTGGTCACCCCGGAAGGCGACACCTGCACACATGCTTCCTCCGGGAAGCCAACTACTACATCTACTACAACTAAAAGTGGTGCTCCTCCTACGTCACGCTCGAAGGAAAGCGCTAAAAACTGATGTCATCAGGGCGCCAGAGTACCCTCGTACGATCAGCTAGACACCCTTCAGCTCGGCCGAGACAGATCATACGCGCCGCACGGATCTGAGAAAGTTTCCTTTTTGAAATGTAAAAGACGCAATGAGCCGAACATGGTACTGTAACGGTCTGTTTACATCTCTCATTAACGTTGCTGTTAAAACGGACAAAGCTTTCAGCGGCATAGTAACAGCGACGGGAAACAGCACATCCATGTGAAAAGAAGCTAATCTTATTAATCATAGTACACTGTCAACTTGCTTCAGAATAAGAGCACGGAAATCTTCAAACTCGAGTGCTCATGTAAAACACAGGAACGATCTGTCAGGACTGTCAGCTAAGGAAACGAGTCAGTGTGGTTGATATTTAGACACATGCACACACACAGTGTGATAATAACCCCCTATGGCGCTCGTCCTATAAAAGCACTCTCGTCTGTCGGCATCATTCTGCACATCTCGAACTGCTGCATATTAGAAACCTGTAAACTCCACTTCATCCTTGCCGACTGAGTGAACATTACATCATCCTTGTTCACACTGGTGCTGATGGAACGCAGGACTGGAGGCCGGCTGGAGCTCTGTGACTTCTTCCACAGCAGGGTCTCGTCTGTGTTTAACCCACACCTTCAGCGATGTCGCTCCCGTGTCGATCACCTTCATTCAGTTCTCAGCATCCACTGCACCATGTCCTGCAGATGGCTCGTCCAGATGTTCTTTCACCGACGCACATCATTCATTACAGAAACTCAGTATGTTTCGAACCAGTCAAGCACTGAAGTTAGCAGTAGAAAGTTTTAATTATCTCGCATCCACCAGACTGCACTGATGAGACACACACACACACACACACACACACACAGACAGTGCGCGTGTGTGATTTCTCTTTGTAAATGATGGTATGTATGGCTATCTGATCAATTTTCCCCATCACCACCAGCTGTATGGTGAGACAATATGAGGACTGTCTGTATGCACAATGAAGAGAAGCTTTTGCTAGCATGATCTATGTATCCATTAAGGTACCAGAAGGTAGGTGTACAAATGAAGACGTGTCAGGTTCTAGCTTCCGGTTTACCGTCATGAATACTCGCACTCATTAAGCCTGCATTTAATAAATATGCAAATTAAATTAAACATATTATCGTCCTAATGGATTCTAATCCCACCTTCAAATGTATAGAAGGTGTCCTAGCTGAGTGAACTATTTACTGAGAAGGAACGTGATCCGGTTTCAAGATAGCGCTGCATTCTTTAACATCCGTTTTTATAGATAACATTGCACCAACTAGAGTAATCAACTCGACGCAGCTTTAAAAAGATGATTTATGTGCTTGCATTACGCCAAGCTGTTAAGGATTGACGCTAGTTGACTGACAATTCAAGAAAGTAGTTTCCATAGTTAAAACAGAACCAGAGTGTTTTGGGGTTATTTTTTTAGCTGTTTTATTATTGCAGTTACAGTTGAGGTAATAAGTTTACATACGCCGTGCAGAATCTGCAAAATGTTAATCATTTTTAAAAATAATAAGAGGGCTCATAAAAATAGCATTTTGTTGTTTATTTTATTAGTTCTGCCCTGAAGAAGATATTTTCACATTACAGATATTTACATATCGTCCACAAGACACAATAATAACTGAGTTTACACAAACAAACCAGTTCAAAAGTTTACACACGCTCGATTATTAATACTGAGTGTTGTTACCTGGATGATCCACGACATGATGTGTTTATGTTTTGTGACAGTTCTTCATGAGTCCCTTGTTTGTCCTGAGCAGTTAAACTGCCCACTGTTCTTCAGAAAAATCCTCCAGGTCCTGCACATTCTTTACTTTTCCAGCATCCTCTACAATACATATTTGACCTCTTTCCAACAGCGCCTATATATGATGTTAAGATCTGTCTTTTCACAATGATGACGACTGAGGGACTCGTACACGACTATTACAAAAGCTGCAAACATTCACTGATGCTCAAGAAGGCAACACGATACATTTACGAGGAAGGGGGTGTAAACTTTTGAACAGGATGATTGGTGAAAATTGTTATTTCGTTTAACGATCTTAATCTTTTCATTTAGTACCGCCCTTCAGACGCTTTGTAAGATATTTACATGTTTCCCAGAAGACGTGTCCTTGCGGAGTGAACTATTTACTGAGAAAGATGAGAATGTGATCTGGTTTCAAGATAGAGCTACATTCTGTAACATCCTTTTGTCCGTTTTTTCATAGATAAGATTGCGTCAACTAGATTAAACGACTCGACGCAGCTTTCAAAAGATGCGTTTATGCATTGCATGCTGCCAGGCTGTTAATGATTTACCCTAGTTGACTGGTAATTCGAGAAAGTAGTACTTTTCCACAGTTAAAGCAGAACCAATGAAGGGTGTTTTGGGGATATTTTTCAGCTGTTTTATTATCGCAGTTAAATTCTGATAAACAACAGCAACAAACGTGCCAAAGATCACTTCAGTTATCACATTTTTAGGTTACTCTGTTAATGGAAATGGAACAAAAATAAATCATGCGCACAATAATGCATCTATGTATCATAACACACTATTTAAGGACGTACCAATTCTTAAAATGCGTGTGTGTGGACGAACCGCATGTCATCGGATTGTCGATTCTGAAACTGAGAGCGCGCAGCATGGAAGCTCATGTACTTGTAAAAATTCGTCTGGGTCAGCCTCGGTACACTGGCACACTGCAAAAAATGAACATCTTAGCAAGTGTAAATATCTTGAATATAATCATAGTTATCTTCTGTTATAAGATTGTATTAATATAAGATTATTTAAGAAATTAAATGGTTAAAAAACGTTGGACTTCCGATGAGAAGGTCAAACCCCAGCACTTCCAAGGTGTCAAGCAAGGCCCTTAACCCTAAACTGCTCAGTTGTATAACATGAGATACATGTAAGTCGCCCTGGATAAGGGCGGCAGTCTAAACTAAAAGATTACAGAATGCGAAGCACACCAGCACAGAACAAACACTTGACCAAACACCTTTAACATTCTCGATATTGAAAAGACTTTATGGGAGCTTAACCTTCCCCTCAGACATGTTCCCAGCCTGCAGCTTGGGTCTGGTTGAGGAGGCTTTTTTAACTAAAATCTTAATGAGTATTATTATTAAGCCGCTTTGGCAAGAGATTAGGAAACATTATCATAGCAAGTTTGCGGTTTGTAATTAAACCCAGTGGTAGCTCGGACGTTCTTGAACGTCCCTGTTGTTTTCCCCAGGACAAACCGTACACCTTCCATAAACCTTTTAACGCTTAATCAAAGAAAATCTGTGCCGCCAAATATGTCTTCCGTATAGGCAGCTGTTAACGTGATGGCTGGCTCTGAGAACAGGGGGAAAAAGCCTTCGCTAGAGTCTGAGCTCAATACGTGGGTGATTTTAAAATAATTACACCGATCACTCATCATGGCAGAACATTTCTCCCACTTTCTCCATCCTTCTGTCTATGCAGCTTTTATCTCGCTTGCTCACTTGTGTTCTCGCTTTGTTGTCTGTTTTCTAATTTTCTCCTCCCTTTCACTCTCTCTCTCTCTCTTCTCTCTTCTCTTTTCTCTCTTATCTTCATTGATTGTCCCCCTGTGAGACATCAGTGTGTGTCTGATGTAATGAGCTGTGGGCGATGGGCTGGTCAACACCGCAGCGTGAAGAATCAAGTTTTATCGTCATGACAATCAGCAGAGCTGCGTGCCACTTTACTGTCCACTAGTTGTTTCTCTCCCTCTTACACACAGCATGCTCGCCTAACGTTCAGCATCCGCGTTAGAGCTGATGAATAGTTTCAGCACAAATCCGTCTTCTGGACCGACTCGCTCTCGTTCATCATGCCCATCTTTACATCAAACTCACGGCTTCTGCAGCGATATGATTTATATTTGTGTTTATGATGCACACTGCTGCTGAAGCCTTTTAGGATATACATTGCCATGAACACATTCTCTTCTGCTGTGGCGTTTACAGCCGCTGATGAATTAGATTTTCTTGATTCGTTATCCAGAATGACAGCTGACTTTTCTAACTGTTATTGAACCTTGAAGTCAGACTACAGTGGTGCTTGAAAGTTTGTGAACCCTTTAGAGTTTTCTATATTTCTGCATAAAAATGATCTAGCGCATCATCAAATTTTCACACAAGTAGATAAAGAGAACGCAGTTAAACGAATGAGACACTGATATTATACTTGGTCTTTTATTTATTGTGGAAAATGATCCAATATTACATATCTGTGAGTAGTAAAAGTATGTGAACCTTTGCTTTCAGTATCTGGTGTTGACCTCCTTGTGCAGGAATAACTGTGGTAAACGTTTGCGGTAACTGTTGATCAGTCCTGCACATCGGCTTGGAGGAATTTTACCCGTTCCTCCGTACAGAACTGCTTCAGCTCTGGGTTGTTGGGGGGGTTTCCTCACATGAACTGCTTGCTTCAGGTCCTTACACATCACTTCTATTGGATTAAGGTCAGGACTTTGATTTGGTCGTACCAAAACATTACCTTTATTCTTCTTTAACCATTCTTTGGTAGAACAACTTGTGTGTTGAGAGTCGTTGTCTTCCTGCATGACCCACTTTCTCTTGAGATTTAGTTTGCTTGTATAAATCAGAACTCATTGTTCCATCAGTGATGGCAAGTCGTCCTGACCTAGATGAAGCAAAACAGGTCCAAACCATGTTTCACAGATGAGATAAGGTTCTTATGCTGGAATGCAGTGTTTTCCTTTTTCCAAACATAACGCTTCTCATTGAAACCTCATTAAATCTTATTTTGGTCTCATCCGTCCACAACACATTCTTCCAATAGTCCACATGAGCCAATGTGAGAGAGGCCTTTAGTTGCTTAGAAGTTACTCTGGGTTCCTCTGTGATCTCGCAGACGATTACACACCTTGCTTTTGGAGTGATCTTTGTTGGTCAACCACTCCTGGGGAGGGTAACAATGGTCTAAAATTTCCTGATATTTGTCTGAATGTGGATTGGTGGAATCTAAACTCTTTAGAGAAGGTTTTGTAACATTTTGCAGCTCTTTTTCTGAGGTCCTCAAAAATCTCATTTGTTCATGTGCCATGATACACTTCCACAAACATGTGTTTGTGAAGATCAGACTTTGATAGATCCCTGTTCTTTAAATAAAACAAGACACCCACTCACTGATTGTCATCCCATTGATTGAAAACACCTGACTCTTATTTAACCTTCAAATTAAACTGCTAATCGTAGAGGTTCACATACTTTTGCCGCTCACAGATATGTGACATTGGATCATCTTCCTCAGTAAATAAATGAGCAAGTATCATATTTTGTCTCATTTGTTTAACTCGGTTCTTGTTGTCTACTTTTAGGACTTGTGTGACAATCTGATGATGTTTTAGGTCTTATTTATGCAGATAAATAGAAAATTCTTTCAAGCACTACTGTACTTTAAGCAACATGGCTGTCTTCGGCCTTAAAAGAAGTCTCTCAGTCTCTGTTTGTATGTGAGAAATGATCAGAAAGATCGACTGACTCTCTGTCGGACTTTATGGGAAGATGATGAGACTTGAATGTTTCCCTTGCAAAGGCTCTGGAAGTCAAAATTCCATAATTATTTTCTACAAATTAAAAAAAAAAAGACACATTTACATGTTTAAGATTCTTTGCTCTATGTAATGTAAATATATGAGAGCTATTTTTCTATTTACAAAAAAAAAAAATATTTAAAGTAATAAAACTTTTTAAATAAAAACTTTTTTTTTTCTTCCAAATAATTTATGAAGTTTCTATTTAAATATGAGCTAACTAAATATCTGTATATAAAACTTAAGCATAATTTCAAGGACAGAAGTGATCTGTTGCATGTAAATCTCAAACGCTTCTACAATGCCGTTATGTTATACCCTGTGTAGTGAACATATACGGTAAATGAATAGGAAGCCGTTTGGGATTTAGCCAGCTCATATTTTTAAAAAAATCATACAAATATTACAGGAATTGTATAAGAATTTTTTTTCAAAAAGGGGTATACGTAACATGGTCATAGTGAGCACTAGCTTCCATAATGTTATCCAGGTGAATTCTGTAGTATTCTCTGGTCTTTATGATCTTCTTATGGGTATTTAGAAAATGCGATACCCATGATTGGCCCTAACATCTACCTGGCACTCTGAGCAGCTTCCGATACCACATGAGTCATGGACTGGCCCTGGTTCTGCAAATATTCACAAAACCATGTAGGTGAAAGAAAAACCTAGCACAGATATCTAGAAAGCAGTTGTTCTTTTTGCAAAGTGGTATCTAGAATGCTGTTTACTTCAAAGCAGAGCAATATAGACAAGCCAATAGGAATATCTAGAGAAAGCTTGAAGTTTGTAGAAAGCAGATATGGATACACCTCATAGTCTTGTTGCTAAAGAGGAATTGGTGGTCCTGGCCATTTCTTTGTGTTTTCGTGCTGATAAAAATATCATCCATCAGAGATCGTCTTGTAGTTAAAATACCACACACACATGCGCGCACACACTCATGCAGTCGCACAGTGAGCAGGAAGTGAACTAGAGGACAGAGCTCTTCCCCAAAATGATATCCTCAGAGATTCTGTCTGTCTGCAAAACGGGACAAATGCATCACGGGCTTATGAAGTTCAAAAACTCGTCAAACGAATGGGAGAGAGCTGACTGTTGAAACGATGCTCAGCATTCCGAACTCGTCTTATCATCTGGCATCCAGACATAGTCTGGACATTACGCCAAGCCAACACTAATACTAAGTGATTTGGCTTTCCATCTAAACAGAAATGCTCTCCAGCATCAAGTGAATGATTCGGAAATGAAACCCAAGCATATACAGTATGTGTCATTGCTGCATTTCTCTCTCAATGAGCGCACTGATAATCCGAAGACGTAGCGTGTGTGTTTTAATGGCAGCGTGTGAAGCTGAAGAAGAACAAACGTTCACTTTAATAGCTACCCATACACCTGAACACAAAGGACAAAGGTGCCTTTTACCAAAACTTTAGTTATATGTAGTGCAAAATGTCTGCGGCTGAATCTCGAACATCTTCCTACATTATATGTGAGGAGACTAGGTAGAGCGTTCCATTATGTTAAACCATATGTAGCGAACAGTGTGAATAGGAAGCCATACAGGGCGGCTGTGGCTCAGGCGGTAGAGCGGGTTGTCCACTAATCCACTAACCGTGGGGTTGGCGGTTCGAATCCCGGCCCGGGTGATCCCATGCCGAAGTGTCCTTGGGCAAGACACTGAACCCTAAGTTGCCCCCGATGGCAAGCTAGCACCTTGCATGCAGCTCTGCTACCATTGGTGTGTGAGTGTGTCTCATTTGTAAGTCGCTTGTAAATGTAAAAATGATATTTCTGTAAAGTTGCTTTGAGACAATGTACCATTGTAAAAAGGCGCTATACAAATTGATAAATTAAATTATTATTATTATTATTTTGAATTTGAACCTAACTAGAAGAATTTACATCTAGAAAAATCATTTTTGAGACAAGGGGCAAACTTTGGTAGCCACTACACTAGTCTATTATTGAAGATATTTCTGTAGTGAAATGTCTACAGTATTTTTTTAGCTCCGCCCACATGTCCAGACTCGGTTCATATGGTAACTCCAGCCTGGGTAAGAAGAGTAACCAAATTCATATTCAGAATGTGTATATAGTACAGCATGGCTCACTTGATGATGGAAGTGACCATGTGGAGGATTATGGGTAATTTGCTGAGATGTGCGTCATCATCTGGTGTCACAGGGATCTGTAACATATAGACAGCAGGGTCCATGGTTTGTTTGCTTGTTTGTTTGTTTTAAAAATACAATCTTATGAAAGGGACACGGCAGCTTAGTGGTTAGGATGTTTGCCTCGCACCTCCAGGGTTGGGGATTCGATACCCGCCTCCGCCCGGTAGCGCTTGCGTGTTCTTCCCCATGCTTCGGGGGTTTCTTCCGAGTACTCCTGTCACCTCCTCCAGTCCAAAGGCATGCATTGTAGGCTGATTGGCATCTCTAAATTGCCTAAAATGTATTTTTAAATCTAAAGCTTAATAACTTTGTCACCTTGAATAGAAGTGTAATTTTGCTAAAAGCAGAAGTGCTGTTTGAAATGAGTTATGAGCAGGAATAAAAAGCTTTAATGACTGTAATAAATAAATAGGATATTACACATTTTGCCTAATTCAGTTAATAGTTAAATCAATGGATTATATATTTTATAATCTGCTGCAATCATAAAGTCTAATGCTTTTTTGTTTTACGCTGAAATTCTCTTCAGGTTGCAAAATGCTTGAGAATTACTGGTCTATAGTCTACTCATACAGTCCCCTCCAAAAGTATTGGAACTGCAAGGTCAATTCTTTAGTTTTCGCTATATACTCTTGATCCAAAACATAGAAGCGGTCAAGCATGGTGGAGGTAGCATCATGGCTTGGGCTTGCATGACCACTTCTGGAACAGTCTCGCTAATCTTGAATGATGTTGCTCATGATGGTAGCAGCAGAATGACTTCAGAAGTTTACAGGAACATTTTGTCTTCCAATTTATAAAGAAATGCAACCAATCTAATTGGAAGGAAGTTCATCATGCAGCAAGACAATGATTCGAAAACACATAACAAACAACTGAAAAAGGCTGCAGTAAAAGCCTGGAAAAGCAGCACAGAAGAAAAATGCAACGGTTTGGTGATATGGTCACCTGCTTGATGCAGTTATGTTATTGCAAGCAAGGGATATGCAACCTAATATTAGGTGTTATTTAGTTGGGGCGGCTGTGGCTCAGTCGGTAGAGCGGGTTGTCCACTAATCCACTAATCGTAGGGTTGGTGGTTCGAATCCCGGCCCGGGTGATCCCATGCCGAAGTGTCCTTGGGCAAGACACTGAACCCTAAGTTGCCCCCGATGGCAAGCTAGCACCTTGCATGCAGCTCTGCTACCATTGGTGTGTGAATGTGTCTCATTAGTAAGTCACTTGTAAATGTAAAAATGATATTTCTGTAAAGCTGCTTTGAGACAATGTACCATTGTAAAAAAAGCGCCATACAAATTGATAAATTAAATTATTTACTTTATGACTGTGATCCTGTACTTTTGCTCAACAAAACATTGGGTGGTCTGATACCAAAGGTATCAAACATCTATATGTAAATATCAGGAAATGAAAGCTGAAATTTTGATCCATCATCTTCATCTTTTGATCTCAAACCTAAATGTCTTCAACGTATAGCAAAAACAATAGATTTGGCCTGGCTGTTCCAATACTTTCGTTTGAGCAAAAATAAGTATGTGAATAAGTGGAAAACAAAAAAATCATACCCCTAGACACCTAATATAATACACGATTGTGGGTATACAATTACCGACATAATAATCATAATAAGACATAATAATCCATCTGCTGCTTTGTACAATGTATTGGCCCCCATTTACTCTGTGCATCAATAGAGTATCTGAGCACACACTGACATGCTAGATCTAAGGTTTCCATCCTGAGATAATAGAAACAGTGACCTGAGGAGCATCAACACACACTTTTAGCTCCAAGACTCAGTATTATGCCGATATTAATCTAGTTGTGAGATGTGAAATGATATTTACAGATTATAATTCATTTAAGCAAGATTCATCTAGTTCTTAAACGCAGCTATAGGTCAGGCTCTGCGCCACAGGAAGTGCTGGCGTTTTAAAAAGTCAGTGCCATTAGAGCGAAAGATTATGTGCATAGCGGCCGTTGATTAAAGTACACTCCATGTAATCATACTGAGCTACTCGTTCTGCTCGTGCATTCCTAATATGTGATAATGACTATATGTTAATGATATTTTAAAATCATCAATGTTACTATATATATATATATATATATATATATATAATTTATTTTTTTATTAATATATTCAAAGCAGCTTGTTGTTGGCTTTATTTGAAAACACATCTTTCAGAACTACTTGTCAATTGTACTGATTTTGTTGTGCAGATCTGGCAACCCTGATCGTTGCACATATAGTGCAGTGTTTTGCAAAAGAATTCAACTCCCTTAAAAGTCATCAGATTCGTCTGGAGTACAAATGACACTTCGATTGTTCCAGAGAGTATTCTTGTTGCAAATCCTTAAAAAAAAAAATTCTAAGTGAAACATGCTGCTCGCATAAGTATTCACAACCTTCAAACTAGTACTTGGTATAACCAACTTTTTCTGCAGCTTTAAGTCTGTTTGGATATCTTCTTACCAGCTTTGTAAACTGTTCAGGAGAGATTTTCACCCATTCTTTCTGGCAGACTCAATCCACGTTCTTCATGTCGGTTGGATATTGTTTGTTGACTGTAATTTTCAAACAGTGCCAGAGATTCTCAATCGCATTCAGATCTGGACTTTAACTTGGCCACTGTAGAACATTTTGTTTTTAACCTCTGCTGCATTGGCTTTGGCCTTGTGTTTCAGACCACTGACCTGCTGAAAGGTTTCTCCCAAGTTTGAGTTATTTATTTATTAATGAATTTGTTTTAGCAGACTGAAGCAGGTTATCTTGTAATATCCATCAAATAGTTCTCCCGAGCACCTTCACTTCACGCTCAGCTACTGTACTCTGTAACTTCAGAATAACTGACTACGTTTACATGGACAGCAGTAATCTAATTATTGACCTTACTCTGATTAAGATAATAATGTGGTTAAGGTGTTTACACGAGTTGCTTTTAGAATACTCCTGTCATGTTCCCGTTTTACATGTTATAGATCATAATTAGATTAACAGCCCACGCTTTTTACAATGGACATTGTCTCAAAGAAGCTTTACAGAAATATCATTTTTACATTTACAAGCGACTTACAAATGAGACACACTCACACACCAATGGTAGCAGAGCTGCATGCAAGGTGCTAGCTTGCCATCGGGAGCAACTTAGGGTTCAGTGTCTTGCCCAAGGACACTTCGGCATGGGATCACCCGGGCCGGGATTCGAACCGCCAACCCTACGATTAGTGGATTAATGGACAACCCGCTCTACCGACTCTACCACAGCCGCCCTAGTTAATTATTTGTCATGCTGTACGTGCTAATAGACGACTGCTTGAAGCCGTGAGCTGCGTCTCGTGTACCGTGTACTCATCGTCTATATAGTAGCCGAGATACATGTATTTTTCCCCACTACAGGCCTATAGTAGGAAAGTGGGTAATTTGGGACACGGCCGAACTCTCTTGTTCACCGTAAAATGTTGAGCACTGCCATGTGTGATTGTGTCCTGTCGCAGAATGCGGTGAAAACTCTCACACGACGTTAATAATGTGATTAAAGTGTTTACATGTCTGTAATACACGTCGATAATGCGACTAAAACAGGAGTACTGCACCTGTCTTAATTCGATTAGTGTTTACTTCGGGTATGACTTTAATCGGATTAAGGTGATTAAAAATTGCTGTTTACATGCTAGTTTCTTAATCACACTGTCGTCTTAATCGGGTTAATATTGGATTATTATTGTCCATGTAAACGCACTGACTGTTGGCCTCACTGTGGCTTCCCTCCCCAGACTGTCTGTTTTTGGGGTTTTTTTGTTGAGTTTTGAGGCACAGCCGTGTCCAGGTAGGGCTTGGGTGGTGTGCTGCAGCTTCCACTTTCTTTCTATTTAGCCAACAGTGCTTACTGGGAAGTCCATCCTCTTAGATATAATTTCACACCCTATTTCTAAGTTATGGAATTCTATTACTGAATCTTTAACTTCCACAGAATGCTGCTTAGCCTTTATTTTAATTAGCTTCCTTCAGACTGACACTCTTCAATAACAGTTCGACTGAGGTGATTTTTGGTTTTTAAAAAAATGGAAGCTGTTTTAGTATTTCAGGGGTGGCAGCCAATTATAAGTCCAGTTGTGTTCTTGTTAAGACAATATCGGTTCTTCTGGGGTTTTATTTTTTTTTTTTAGTTTTTGATTTTCCTTGAAATATTTGCCGCCCAATAATTAATATTGACTCTGAACATTTATTGTAAAAGAACATGAGTTTGCTGTGAAAATACTGACAGAAGAATGTGTATATATTCAGACAAGTCTGAACAATTCCAACACGGTTGAATATTTTCTATAAACCAGCATGCATTTATAAACATCATTTTCTTCACATTTCAACATTTAAACAGAACGTTTGTGCTAATTTTCTGAGTTTAAATGACACACTTTTTAGACAAAAAAGCTTTAGTAATCAAATGGCATATCCGCCATATTAATGATGTCTTGCTCTGATGTGAGATTCTTTATTAAATAAGTGTACATGATGAGCTACAGTCTCACGTACATACATCTGACCCTGAGAACTGACCATGTCTCTCTGCTTGCGCTTACTTTACTTATTCATAGCAGAGCTATTCCTATATAGCGTGTAAGCTGAAGCAATAGGAATGGGAAAGCAGGGCCATTAATATTACATCATTTCCCTTCTGGAGTGTTGTGTGAGGGCAAGAAAAAATTGCTCCAGGAAATAACTTCAGGTTTTTCATGAAGCATCAGCAAATATAGTTTTGCCACATGAATAGCAGGACCACAACAGTTGTGCCTAAGGTGAGGTGTGTGTGTGTGTGTGTGTGTGTGTGTGTGTGTGTGTGTGCAGGAGCGGGAGCTGCTGAGTCGGATCTCGGAGCTCCAAGAGGAAGTGACTCGCAGGAAGAACCACATCGCCGATCTGGATCACGAGATCCACACGCTGAACGAGAACATCAGCACTCTCACCAAGGAGCTGGAGCTCAAGGGCAAAGAGGTGCTGAAGATCCGCAGCGAAGCCAACCAGCAGATCAGGTACACTTTTAAAACTGCGTGTCTAGTCAAGGACAGCACATTTTGTGTTGCTTTCAACAAAATCAGTGTGTTAGTACATTTAACACATGCATTCAACACAAGATGTTGTTGGTTTTTTTTTAATCACACAAAAATAGCAGATGTGTTGTTTATACTTTTTTCCCTAAAATTATCCTAAATGCAGTTTGTCTGTATGCTAAAATTCTACTAAAATGCTCACAAAATAAACAAATAATTGCATGGACTTCAGGTGACCTTTATTAAAATCATTTAAACATTTGACATATTATAAGAATTGGAGTTGATGCATCTTCTTACAAATCTCCCGGCCATCTGAGAAGACAAGAGACCCAATCCTTTCCATTTGAAAAGCTGTAAAAGAGCAATAAGAGTGTTGGTTAGTTGTTAGCTACAAAATATGGACAAATGCCTTTGGGCTTTAACTGAGAAATTGCGTTACAGAGTCCCAAATTGTGTAATTTTGGAAACATAACCTCCAGTCTCTAATGAACAAAATGGCACTGCAGACTCACCAGGAAAATCTAGCAGGAAAATCTTAATATTTACTTTTCTGCCTTTAGCACCTCACAGCCAAATATTTTGCACAACCTAATTAATTTAACCATTATTACAGAGACAGTGGAAAGCATTACACTCTACTGTAACCCCCAACCTCTCTTCTTGTCACGTTAACCTTGGAAAGAACTTTTGGCCTCGACATTACGGAGCTAGCTAAGTTCCGTTAGCCACTGACTGTTGGCACCTGTTACCCAGCATTGACATTCACCGAATACATGAAGAAACACGGCTGTAACCCATCCTCCTAATGCTAATTACTACAGCTTGCCTTGTTCAAAACTCTTGCTAAATGTAGTTAACATTAACCCACTCTCTGTCTTACATCATGGTGAATAGCTGTAATGCTAGGTTATCGTTAACTCTCAAAAGGGTCATGGGTATGTCTAACATTACCACGAGCTGTATGCTAAATTAATGTTATTAACTCAGGTGAGCGTCTAAGTTAGCATCACTCATCCCAACTGTGATTGGATTAGCATCCAGCTAGCTATCCCTAACTCGGAGCCTCAGATTAGATTCAGACCCAGAGAACTATAGAATAATCTCAGTGGACTGCTTGGCGTTGGTGCTATTATAACTCTATGGAACTATGTGGGGCAGTGAGCACTCTGCCTCGCGATTGCACAACATCTGGAAAGGCGAGCAAATCGACGGAACAACAGCTTGCATCTGTTAATAGTATATTAGTCACTCAATAGATTGAATAGGAGAAAATTAGATTAGTAGATTAATAGAAAATATTAGTCACTCAAAAGTGGTCATTAGTATTTCTGGGAAATTTTAAATGTATGGAGTTGTGAATGAGGACTTCATAGCGATTAATATTTGTTAAACAGCTAACATGGCGAGGCTCTGTACTACCTGCTCATACAGATGAGTTCCCACTGGCCTTAAGGGGAAAAGTCCACCCTGAAGTGTTTATTTAGTAAGAAAACTACTCTTCTTATACATTTCTGGGTGACTAGTTGTGTCTATACTTCATGACATGTGTAAAGGTTAGCAGGTCTGTATAGAAGCATACTATACATATATGTTGTGTAGCTGTACTGTCCTACACTCTACATGTGCACTGTACAAGGTTTCATTTCCAATTATTCAACATGGCAGTAGATCCTGAGCCTTGTGCTAATAATAGCGAATGACAAATCGCTTCTGCTCTCCTGTGGAGAAATGAGTGTGGGAATGCAGAGCCTGCTCCCTCACACCTCCTCTATGTATACACATTTGTAGATCTGACAGGGATGGTGTGTGTGTGTGTTTGTGTGTGAGATTGTGAGTGTGTACACAAATCCGAGCGTGTTAAAGGTGTAAATTGTTGCTACAATGTGGAGAGTTACTCCTGTTGGGGGACGAGCTCAGTTTGTCCTGAATGAAAAATCAATAAAGGGAAGAAACAGTATAAAACGTAGCGATCCCGTCCAACTGGGAATGTCATGATTTACACACGGCTTTCTTATAGAAGATCGCTGCTATTGAGGAAGAGTGAAAGCAGCAGAGCAGCCCTGGGATGGATGAAAGTTAATGGTGTGATCAAACGCAGCACGGTGTACAGGGACGGTGATGAATCAGAGGACAGCAGGTTTCTGCCTTGCCACATGAGCTCACTGTGTGTGTGTGTCTATGGTTTTTTTCTCAGGGCTCATGAGCAGGACCTATGTAAGAAGCATGAGCGGGAGATGGCCGAGCTG
Organism: Noturus placidus; assembly: GCA_022414735.1. NCBI lineage: Eukaryota > Metazoa > Chordata > Actinopteri > Siluriformes > Ictaluridae > Noturus > Noturus placidus. The sequence continues at coordinate 125,492 of JAFFST010046722.1, forward strand.
AACGCGCTACACAACAGGGAGACGCAGAACATGCTCTCCGACTTCAACAAAGCCCAGGAGCTGCTCAAGGACAAGATCTCGGCCCTGCAGATCCTGTGAGTTCACACAATGTGTCCGGGCAGCACCGTAACACCAACAAATACACTACCTAAACATATGGGTTTAAATGAAACACTAGAATCAGAAAGTGTAATTGAGAAATGTTTGTGCCGAGATGTATTTGTCTTATAGTTAATACTAAAACTGTCTAATATCAACTGTGAGATCAATCTGGGCTTCACTGTAATGTACAGTAATGTACAGTAACTCTATAAATGATATAAATAATAAGTGCATTTTAATAAAGCACTCGTTTAGAGTCTAATTAGAATCGACTTTACAAAGAAGTCCTTAAACGCAAATATTTAGCTATCTGATAGAACCCTCGTATCACTCGTTTCATTAATCTAAGTCTAATTTAAGTCTGTTATTTGAGAGAACATTTTATAATCAGAGTTATAGTGAGGTTTTCTCTAAGGAGATGTTTCTTTACCATTTACGGAAGGAGTCTCCAGTGTCAGCGCTTTTGTAACGGTCAGTAAGTATTGTGCCTCAGGAAAGTCTTCAGGACAGAGGTGTGTGTGTGTGTGTGTGTGTGTGTGTGTGTGTGTGTGTGTGTGTGTGTGTGCGTGCGTGTAAAGAAAGATGAAGAAATGTACAGTGACTGAATAGTGCTAGTATTGAATTCTGTTGAATGAAAGCACTGTACAGCTTGTTTTTACCACCACCACTAAACATTACTGGTCAAAATCCCAAGGCTATAGGAAAAGAAATGAAACAGCCGTGTCCTAGGCAAGAGCTTTATTATATGTAATAAAATTCTTTATTTCAGATTCTGTTTGTTTAAAAGCATTAATATGTGTATGCATTCAAACCTTTTTCCTCTGAATTTTTTTTTTGGAATGCTGAACTTGTGCCATCTCATTTCACATCCTATTAAGAAAATTAACAACTTGTAAACTTTTCCCGAGGGCGAGGGAGTCCTTTACTGCCTAACAGAATGATATCTCAAGTGGACCAGTTTTAACTGGTGTTTTTCATACTGTTTCCTGGAGTGTCCCTACAGGGCCTGGATTTACAGCTTGCTAATTAAGTGCAACACAAATCATTTTTTAAAACCAGTCCCATCTTTGTCACAGTTAATCACAGTGACAATCAAGTTTCCCTTAAACCGTCATTAAATTTCAACCCATTTAAGTCTCATGGATATTTGATGGCTACGTTTTTATGTAGGACTGTTCAACAACCAAAGAACCCTTAAGAACCCTTTTTCCCTAACATTTTGGCTGAATGGCAGGTTGGCTTGCTGACTGGATAGACGGATAGATAGATAGATGGATGGATAGGAGGGTGGGTGAACGGGTTTAGTGGATCGATATCTGGCTGGATGGCTAGATTGATGGGATACATGGATATCAGATTGGCTGGCTGGATGGATGGATGAATGTCTGGGCTGATTGTACTGTTGGGTGGATGGATGGATGGATGGATGGATGGATGGATGGATGGCTGATTGGCTGGTTGCGTAACTAGCCGGAAAGTTACATTCATGGATTGTGGGTGGCTAGAAGGCTGAATGTATGGATGCAAGGATGCATACATACAGAAATAGATCAATTCACGGTATAGATTTTAACTGTATGAATTTATTCCTAATGAGCAAGCCAGAGGCGACTGTGGCAAAGAATAAGCTCCTTGAGACAATATGAGGAAGAAACCTTGAGAGGAACCAGACTCAGAAGGGAACCCATCCTCATCTGGGTAACACTGAATAGTGTGATTATACATAAATACCTTCTATATATGTGTTAATACTACATGGTGAAAAAGTGAAGTTGTGTAACCAGGAAATTCATGACAGTTTTTACAGGAAGTCTTTTTTGTTGAACTAATCCATTGTTCACTGATTGAGATTCGAGCGCAAAATTGTTTGTGGCAATTGTAGCCCTAGCCACCATAGCATAACTGTTCATATGAATTGAGGTCCAAAGCCATCTTTGTGGTTTTTACGTGGTACCATCCTCAGCAATCTCAATGATCTGTAGGCACCTAATTGGCTGGCTGGATGGCTGGAAGGCTGGTTGGATGGATGATTGGTGGATGTATGGATATCTAATTTGATGGATGGATGGATGTGATGGATTGGATGCATGTCTGATTGCGTGGGTGACTAGCAGGCTGAATATAAGTATGCATGGGTGGATTATTGTATGGATGTCTGAAAGGCTTTCAGGCTGGATAGGCCACTGGAGGGAGAAATGGATGGATTACTGTTAAGATTGATGGATGGAGTTGAGCAGAAAGGAATTAATTTGTAACTTTTTTTAGTAGTTTTGTTCACAAAAATGATCAAACTGAGACGATTAATGACCTGCAAACGCACATCAGTCATAAAAATACGTATAGAAAAAAGCATTACCTGGTGATTTCTGTAGATCTTTTATGGGCCTAGAATCCGAGCAGATACTGATTCATAATGGCTCTCTTCATACTGAGAAAGGAGCGATGTGTGAACATGAAGGACTCACTGAGAGAGACAGGTATTCAGAGGTGCTGCTGATTTTAATTACCGTGCGATATTGAAGTGCTGACAATGATGTGGGATGAAACTTTTACATCGATTTGAAACTAATGGCTTTCAGAGTGCTCGAAAACATTCTCTTAATTGAATCAGGCGTTCCAAAGAAGTTGAATTGCCTATTTACTGGTGCCAGACATGCTGATCTTTTCTTCTTTTCTTTTTTTTCCTGTGAGTAAGATGAGAACATTTTGCTGTTTTCTTCAGGCTTGAGGGCACGGAGGAGAAGTTCAGGAACCGGGAGAGCAGGCCAGAAGATCTGCAGGTGATCGCTGAGCTCAAAGACATGGTGACAGAGAGAGAATCCCTGGTCAAGAAGTTGGTGGTGAGTGTGTCTCAGTCTTGAGTTTATATAGCACTCATCAGTATTTCATTAGCAGTGGAATTTTCCAAAGTTTGTTCTATGACAAGATATGAAAAATACAAATGTAGATCCCATCCCATTAATATTGTCCAGTTTAATCTCAGTCATGTGTCTACAGTCGTCTGAGATTTCTCCTGATGTGTACAGGATGACAAGAAGTTCTACCAGCTAGAGCTTGTAAACAGAGAGACCAACTTCAACAAAGTGTTCAACGCCAGCCCCAACGTCGGTGTAATTAACCCTCTCATTAAGGTAGGCTAACTTCCTCTCTTCGCTGATGGCTCTTTTAATGATTTTTTGGCATTTCCATCAACACAAATGAATGGTGTCAGTGATGTGGAATATTTTTGGCACCTCGATTAATAATATTTGAAGATATAAGTCAGGTTTTATGGTGTTACTCATCAATAAATGGTAGAGTTGATGTATAATAGAACAGCTGCGCCTTTAAACAAACGTCCCACCAGTACAGATAATAATAATAATAAGTTTTTGTTATAAACCGCCTTTTCCAAGCCTTTCTCCAGCTCGCTTATGATTGGCACATCTGCTGATTGGGCAGAGGTTCCCTCCTGGATCTGCTCCAGGAGCTTATACAGCACATTAACTACACAGCACTATGGTCAAGGATTTGAAACAGGGTCATTTTCATTTCTTTTCCGTTATATAGTAGCTGTACAGTATATACTGTACAGTATACAGTATATACTGTAATATATTGAATACTCATCAAAGGTTTGAGGATATCTTACTTGCTTTTTAATTTTTCCTCCCAACACGCTTCAAAGCCGAGTGAAAGGAAGAAAGCTGTGCTGTAGGTTACGACCAGTCCAGGACCTCAGCCGAAACCTAATCTCCACTGAACCTCTAGGACGTTTGATATAGATATATATATATATATATATGCAAGAGAAATTTCTAGAAACGCTGACAGTTGCTGAAAGTAAGTGTATAGTACAGTTAAAGCTCCTCAGAGAAGTTTTTTTCTTACTCTGAATCGAACCCCCAACCCTGAAGGTGTGAGGCGAATATGCTAACCACTAAGCCACCGTGCACCTTGTTATTATTATTATTAATTTTCCATAACAGCAGCTGTAGTTTCAGTTGCAAGGCAAATTGCAGGTTTATATTAATGCGCATTATTATTTTTATTTCTGTTGCTGTTGATTATTTCCTTATAGTAGCACACCCTCACGTGTATTATTCCTTACTTATGAACCAGGCAATAGTGAATAAACTTTCATATAATCCATTAATAATAATAATATTATGAATAATAATAATAATAATAATAATAATAAATCCTTAGATTTATATAGCGCTTTTCTATTCTTTTTCTGCGACGGCAGCCAAAGTCCACCAGAACGCCCACCACACACCAGATATTAGTGGAGAGTTAAGTTATCTATATATTGTTGTTGAGTCAAACCCACTTTTTCTCTATCAAACAAGGTGAATTTTTATGAGTCACTGCTTAGGGATAATGAGCCTTTTTTTAATTCTGCCTTTAAATATATATATATATATATATCCATCACCGATTAGTCGAGACCGACCGTCGGTCACTTTATGGCCCACGTATGTCATCAACGCGAACCACAAAGCATGTCGGCAGAAGGTAGTTTGCCATTGCTTTCCCCACCCCAGTCACACGGCTGGGTACACACACTCACACACCCATTCACACACTACGGACAATTTAGACACGCCAATCAGCCTACCATGCATGTCTTTG
>JAFFST010046722.1:138560-148664 GCA_022414735.1 Noturus placidus
TTATATCTTTATGTTTGAGGCCTGAAACGTGGCAAAAGGTCGAACAGTTCAAGGGGGCCGAATACTTTCGCAAGGCACTGTATATATGTGTATGAATGAATGAATAAAAGGGGGGGGGGGGCATATAATCATTGATACATAGGTTTTGGTGTTCCTATTTGTTTTTTGTTTTAGGGGCCTGAGTGGATGGTGGTTGTCTCAAACTCTCCATAAGCAGCTCATAAACAATCAAACAAACAAACAAACAAATAAATAAATAAATAAATACATGCATAACTTCTTTTAATGAAATATATATAATACACACACACACACACACACTTTATATAATTAAAATTTGAAGAAAAAAAAAATTATTTCAGGGTTGCTTTGTTTTTTGTTTTTTTTCATTTTCTAATTTAAAATTCATCGATGAATTAACAATCTATTTATTTATTTTAAAAATGCATGAATGAAAACTGCACACAGGCTGAGACCCACAGATAAGCTGCAGTTTACAGTATAACCACTACACTCCTCCCATTCTCTCTCTCTCTCTCTCTCTCTCTCTCTCTCTGTCCATCTTTCTCCTTCCTTCTCCCTCTCTCTCTGTTGTCTCTGTCTCTCTCTATCTCTCTCTTGCTCTGTATCTGTCTTTCTCTCTCTCTCTCTGTCTCTCTCTCTCTCTCTCTCTCTCTCTCCCTCCCCACAGCCCTCCTGAGACAGAAGACTCACCCCCGAGCTCCCCAGATCCTCAAAGGCAAGAGTGGTTCGCCCAGTACTTCACCTTCTGACTTTTAGCATCTCCAAAGCATGTCAGCCAAGCCAAAAGAGGAAAAAAAAAAGAAACACACAGAGATAAATAAATTAAAAAAGATCATCTTTACATCCTTCTAACTGTTCTGTTTTCTTTCTCCACTGTGAATGGATTTCTTGTTTGTACAGTGATTAATAATAATAATAATAATAATAATAATAATAATAAAATTAGGTATGTTTGATGTTGCATCTCATGGCGTTTCTAAAGAGTGGTGCATTTTCTGCTGCTGACGATGACGACGATGATGAAGTTGTTGGTGATGAAGATGATTTGTTAAATGCAGTATAATGTCCTTGTCCTTCTCCCTGTATCTTCTTTTAGATTATTGGCACCGTAATGAGAGTTTGTTTACAGCTGCATAAATCCACTTTTGGTAGAATTAAAACCGTTTGTATGGTCATGTCAACACAGATACAATGATGTCTCGCCAATTTTAAAAAGAAAAATGCATATTTTATATTTATATTACACTGTATGTATGCTTACAGAATAAATGATTATTGTGAGATTTAACAGCGTCATATCTCATTATTTATTAAATCACAAAATGATCAAGAGTATGGAGAGAATTTCCAGTTGTTTTTTTGACCGTTTTTTGTTTGTTTGTATGTTTTACCATGCCTGTTTCTGGAGCATACCATTATTCATATTAAATTAGTACTACCCCTTACGAAAATATATATAAACCATCATCGAATTTATAATGGTTGTAATGGGAATTGTCCGTTCATCCATCCATCTTCCACCGCTTACTCCTTTATCAGGGTCACGGGGGAACCTGGAGTCTATCCCAGGAGGCATCGGGCACAAGGCGGGGAACACCCTGTACAGGGTACGAGTCTAATGGGAATTGTATTGGTTTTAATGGAAAGTCTAATGGTCCCTATGGGTCTCTACTGGTCATTTGTTATGTTATGTCTAGTTGATCCCATTATGGACCGGAAATTATTTTAATGGTTAGCTGATGGTTTGTAACGGTATTTATAGAGGAAACCATTAGAATTTCAGTGATGGTTTCTATCGGGGGTTATTTTTCAGCAGTGACCTCTACTTACTGTTTGAAAAAAACGAGACCATGCAAATTATAAATTTAACACATCCATCCATCCATCCATCCATCTTCCACCGCTTACTCCTTTATCAGGGTCACGGGGAACCTGGAACCTATCCCAGGGAGCATGGGGCACAAGGCGGGGTACACCCTGGACAGGGTTAAATTTAACACATGCTATTAAAATGTATTTTCTAACAAGAAATTATACATTGATCAGTTTGTTTTTTGTTTTTTGTTTTTTTTTAATTCAGTTTATTCAACCTGGATCCATTTTGTTCTTCTCGACACGCATTATCTGTAGGTCTAATCTCAAACGACTTCTCAGTGTACGAGTAGTCCACTAGGTAAACCGTTATTATATATCTGATGTAGTGCACTTATGTAGCGAGTATCACTCTATTTGGGAGTCGGCCCTCTGGTTAGCCTGACGGTTCCTGGACTGTACCATCATCCCTGTTCAGCGGGTTCAACCACTCATTCATGTTTTGCACGTTCTTCGGAGGAAAAAAAAAAAAAAAAAAAGCTCATGTCACCGTATATATTACACATTTTATTATCTGTTCTGTTTTACCAACAACTTACACATTTACTACTTTATTTATTTATTTATTTTCCCCAAACTGATGTTCTTCAACGCACCCCTAAATCCGGAGAAAATGAACGAGTCCGGCGCCGAATCTAAAGTCTGTTTAAACACACGAGCTGTACAGGTAAAGTTTTGCAAGTCACCTGCGGTGTAGAAAGACGAAAGACTCCACCAGTCGGTGAGTATATTATTATAAAACCGTTAAATATTAAACATGGATATTTGGTTTTAACGAGGAAGTTGTGCTCAGCTTGTTGGCTAACATGCTAACATGCTAACCACTACATTTTCAGTGTAAAAGTGTTAAACGCCGCCATTTTGTTTTTTTTTGTTATTAGTGGGTGATTTTATATAAGTCAGTGTCTACACAATATCTCTTAACTGGCGCATGTGTGTTTAGTGTTACAGTGGAAATGTTGACTACAAACAGACTATCCATCCATCCATCCATCCATCCATCCTCTACTGCTTACTCCTTTATCAGGGTCACGGGGAACCTGGAGTCTATCCCAGGAGGCATCGGGCACAAGGCGGGGTACACCCTGGACAGGGTGCCAGTCCATCACAGGGCACAATCACATACACACTCACACACACATTCATACACTACGGACACTTTAGACACACCAATCAGCCTAACATGCATGTCTTTGGACTGGGGGAGGAAACCGGAGTACCCGGAGGAAACCCCCGACACACGGGGAGAACATGCAAACTCCGCACACACATGGCCCTGGCGGGACTCGAACCCCGGACCCTGGAGGTGTGAGGCGGACGTGCTAACCTCTAAGCCACCGTGCACCCCCCTACAAACAGACTATGTCTGGTAAAATGTCCATAATGAATCCATCCATCCATCTTCAACCGCCTACTCCTTTTCAGGGTCACGGGGAACCTGGAGTCTATCCCAGGAGGCATCGGGCACAAGGCGGGGTACACCCTGGACAGGGTGCCAGTCCATCACAGGGCACAATCACATACACACTCACACACACACTCACACACTACGGACACTTTAGACACACCAATCAGCCTAACATGCATGTCTTTGGACTGGGGGAGGAAACCGGAGTACCCGGAGGAAACCCCCGTCAGTGTAATTAAAGCAGCTCGGAGTGTTTTAACTAGTGTTTTAAGTGGCTGGGCGATATGACGGAAATGTCCTATCACGATTCTTCATACACGGTATTTATATATAATATGCACATGTGTATATCACGATATATCAGGTTTGGAAAATAAAGTGGCAGAAATTGAGAAGGAATGCATTTAAAACAATCCATTATACATCTGTTTATTACTATGCTTCATGACATGGCGAAATAAATCCGTATCGGGTTTTCGAATGTCGTGTCTTAACGCCTCATTCGATTCGACCAGGAAATACATCTTGGAAGAAAACACCTCTTCGACTCCGAAGCACAGGACGGTCTCCTCAACATTGATTTCAGCAAGATAATCAAAATGACTGCTGGCAGCATGAACGGTAAACAAAGTAGCACTTTTTTTTTATCTTTAAATGAGTTATACTGTATATACACAAGTATTTGCTTTAGATCAGCATACAGATGTATTCGCTTATCCCCCCCGCAGCAGATCGAACACACAGAGGTCGGAAATGATGTAATTCCAGGCTCTGACTTTAGAGGTAAGTTAAATGTTAAACCTTTAAACCTTAGGCCACGCCTTGTACCCGAGTCTGATCTTCTTTGTTGAAATATGATGTGCTGAGTGCCCATGAAATCAAAACTGTTGTCACTTTTTAGTATAAATATGTCAGCCTTAAGGTTCTCTATAAGCCCGTGTTCTCCAAAACAAAAATTCACATTTAGAAGATATACATGTCTCTCTCTCTCTCTCTCTCTCTCTCTCTCTCCACCACCACCGATACGGATCAACACTTTCGATGACCTCATTCTGCACTTCAGCTTCTCATCAGATTTTCTGTCCAATCAAATGCTCAGGATTGTTTGGTTAAACCACTGCTGCGTCCCAGTTCGCCTACTGTCCGTCCTGAATAAGATAAGATAATACTTTATTAATCCCCAGATGGAGGAATTGGGGTGTCACAGCAGCAGCAAAAAAGAAAAGAAAGAAGAGATAGTAAGGAGAACAGTATTGGGATATATATAGCATATACAAGATGTATAAATATGTATAGACATAAGCGCAAACCCTATATACATATATAACAGTGCAAAAAGTACAGCATGGTACCCATATTAATAATTTTTAACTTATATAGCGCTTTTTACAATGGTACATTGTCTCAAAGCAGCTTTACAGAAATATCATTTTTACGTTTACAAGCGACTTACAAATGAGACACATTCACACACCAATGGTAGCAGAGCTGCATGCAAGGTGCTAGCTTGCCATTGGGGGCAACTTAGGGTTCAGTGTCTTGCCCAAGGACACTTCGCCATGGGATCACCCGGGCCGGGATTCCAACCACCAACCCTACGATTAGTGGATTAGTGGACAACCCGCTCTACCGACTGAGCCTCAGCCGCCCATATTACAACAGTGTAGCAGCGTATTTGTAGTGTAGTCAAAAGTAAGGTCTTTAGTATCCGAGATTAGATACGAAGAAAAGCTGAAATACGACGAGGAGGTTGTCTACGGTGACGGCGTGCGTAACTAGGCAACAACGTTCTCGTCTGTTAGTATGTCCCAGTACTTGCGTACTCTCTTGCTATACACTCAGGTCTTTACAAAAAAAAAAAAAAAGAGTACACACTGTTAGTGCATCGTATAAGTAGGTGAATTGGGTTGCAGCACATGTTTACACATTTTACACACATTCCTGGTGCTAATTACAGTTTGAAGACCTAATCTAAATCCGGTTTAGCTCAAATGACCTGTTCGGCTGAGACTCACAGCTTCATAAACTGTTTAAAAGTCGTGTCGAGGCAAAGTGACTCCACATTTCATGGCTTTCTTGTGAGTTGTATTAAAAATCGATAAAGGTAGGTCAGAGATCAGAGTTCATGCTGTGATGACGGGCTACTGACGCGTGGGTTCTCTTCCAGGCTGGAGATGTGGCTGAACTCGGAGCAGGTGGCTCTCACAAGCCTGATGTTTGAAACCTACGTGACGGAGCATCACAGGAACGACATCCTGCAGATCCTGCAGGAACCTGATGAAGATGCGCATTACTCACTCGTGGTTAACGCTATGACCTTATTCGAAGCCAACATGGAGGTGGGCGAGTATTTCAACGCCTTCCCCAGCCAGGTGCTGCCCATATTCGACGAAGCGCTTCACGCCGCCGCGCTCGCCGTCTCTCGGTCTGAGCCGCCACTGAGCTCCTTCAGGACGAAACGCAACCTGCACGTTCGCATCTCAGGTACAGTAAGACGACGGCGTACAGGCGAGGGGAATACTCGTAATGGACGTGAAAGCCGTTCAGTATCTGCTTATTTCGGATCAGGTGTAGATCTGAGGTGTGTGGGAAAGAAACAAAGTTTTGACGTTTATGAGTAATGGTAACATTTTAAAGGGTAATAACTCGAATGGCTTTGGGTAATAACTCGAATCCAATTTTTGCTGACTCAGACAGGTTTATTTGTTTATTTATTTATTTTATTTAAATGTTTGAGTCTTTCAGGCCAGCACAATCAACAGTACCAATCAAATGGGGCTGCTTCAGAGGAGTTGGATTGACTGAAAATGTTCAATTAAAGCAGCTGCAAGCAATTTGTCTCTGAACACTTCAGGTGTACTGTATTTTTGCATTCTAATACCAGTCACTAAAATGGATGCTCCGAGTGGGGCGTAAAAAAAAAAAAAAAAACACTTCACGGTGCCTCTCGGTGGCTCTGTGATCACTAAATCTTTTTGTACTTGCATGGCAAACGTGTAACGCTGTGAACAGTACGACGTACAAGAAATAACGTGCTAGCTTTATGTAATTAAAACTAAGCATCTCACGGAAACGGTTACTGAGACCATCCGTCCGTCCATCAGTCCGTCCATCCATCCATCGTCCGTCCATCCATCCATCGTCCATCAATCCATCCATCCGTCCATCCATCCGTCCATCAATCCGTCCATCCATCCATCGTCCATCAATCCATCCGTCCGTCCGTCCGTCCATCCGTCCATCAATCAATCCATCCATCCGTCCATCAATCTGTCAATCAATCCGTCCATCCATCCATCTGTCCATCAATCCGTCCATCAATCCCTCCATCCGTCTGTCCATCAATCAATCCAACCATCAATCAATCAAGTGTTTATCCTACACAGGGTCGCGGGGGAGACTGGATTCTCTCCCAGGGAACTTAGTAGCGTAAGTCTAAACAAATAATAAACCAAGATGCTGCCTCTGACAGTGAGATAGTATGTAAACTGTGGTTTAAAACATATTGGCAATAATATTTCTCTTATTTGACGTAATAATATTACGTTTACTTTCCTGGAACTTAGGAAACAGCCTAAGGAGAAAATATATATATATATATATATATAAAGATTCAATTTTTTTTGTCTTCGGTTCCGAGATTTTTTTTTCTTCTTTCTGTTCCACATGACCACGCATTTTTAAAACACTTACCCATTTGATTTTTCACCTGTGTGTGTGACACAAGCGACTCGCGACTCTTTTGTTTTAATAGTTGTGTTTTATAAAGTAGTACATGATTTAAGTCACATGACTACCCTCCTGAAAGAAAGCTCTTTGCTTGACCCCAAGTACTCGCTATTTGAACATGTAGTGCAATAGATGGGGTGCAGTATTAGCACTGCTTCATTATTGTTTGGTGCGCTTGTTATATAGGGGAAGAAACAGTCCCGAGTCGACTCGAGTGTTGAAACTGGATTCGTTGTGCGGAAGAAACGACAGAAATGCATGAAAAGCTTCACAGCTGGAATGTTTCTCCTCGCGTCAGATTTCCTCGGCCTGGTCCGTATACGAAGCTGAATCCGTCTTAAAGAGCGTCATGCTCAGAATTAACATGACTGAATCGTCGTTTTGATTATCCAGTGCCTGAATGGAAATTTTTTCTCTCTCTCTTTCATTAGCTCTGTTTGATGTGTGTCTTCTCAGAGTAAAGCGGCAGGGACGCTCGGTTTCCCCGCGGGGGTGTTCAGGTAAAAAGTAAAACCCCAGCGGGATACAGCGACGAGAAGGAACTGCTCTCCACAGGTGCTTTATCGATCACCAGACGAGCAGAAATGTTCTCTTCTCACTCGAGACGTCAGCTCTGAGTGACTCCGTTTTGTCTGGGGAGATAGTGAGCGAGTTATTATAGCTCTTGGCTTATGATGTGGGTTTTTTCTATTTTCTTTCATTACAAGAACGTACCCGCTGTGCAGCGTATTTACTGCGAGAGGTTAACTATAATGAACTTGTGCAGGAACACACGTCTGTTTCTGGGCGATAATGCCGTTTTCAATACGGAAATGAATTTTAATTAAGGAAACAAAACACTTGGTGGTGTGCTGCTCTAGGAAAATAATCACCTTCCATCACACCACACCGTGGTTGATTTTCATTTAAAAGAATTGCACAGAAAATAATATATCCAACAAATCTCAAATGTTCATTCTCTCTTCTCACGATATGTTTGAGAAAGTGTATCGTGACGTAGTTCATCACGATCTGGAGATCATGTCGTCTCATCACCCCGCTCTGGTTGTTGCAGGTCTAATGGAGAGGACGGTATTTAGAGATACCGTGTGTGATGAGATTAACGCTCGCTCGCTCTTGTAACCGAAGATGGAGGAAATCACAGGCACTGTGCCTGCGTCACACGGCTTTTATAAAATACTGTTCGCTTCGCAGTTGTGAGCTACTCTGGAGTCGGACTGAAAATAGCCGCAGGTTGTTCTTCACTCAGGGACATGATGAGAGCATAATGGACAATCTATAAATAGCACAGAGAGAGGGCAGGCGGGGCGGTTATCAGACAGTCTGATTGAGCTGAGGACGAGTGCTCTTTAACCTGCCTTCACTGAAGGACGTTTACATCTGACTTTGAGTCTGATCTGTAGGGTTTACCGAAGAGAGACAAAAAGCCAAAAGAATGAGCAGTGAGAGATTATTATTATTATTATTATTATTATGTCTTGTGTAGGAGGAACAGAGAAGTGCCTTTTATCCCCAGTGATGCTTGTGTGGTGAAATATTGGACTGAATCTCAATGAGGTTTCTGGTCATGTGGGCTGGAGAAGGGAAGTGTGTCACCTGTAATTACAGAGACACTCTGTACGCTTACAGATATGACCGATCAGGAAGTGCAGACGTCGCCGCGTCACCGTTTCCTGCACATTAATTTGGTACAAGTGAACTGCGCCTGCTCTTATCTCCTCTAATTGAAGTTATTAAAGCAGTGCTTTCATTTATTAAACAGCGCTGGCCTTTTAAAGATACTTTCCGGGTTACTTTATTTGCCATCGCCTTCATTCAGTGAAGCAGAGCAGTTTGTGATTGATTTATTGATTTATTTATTTATTTCCCTCCCTCCTGCCTTCATTAGTGCCCCCACTCCCCCATGCTAAGCGCTTTAGTGTAGATGAGCTTACAGTGCCATCTAGTGAATATTTCAGTTACTTATATTTATATTGAAATATATCTTTTACTCAGAATAGAGGGAAACGTGCAGCTCAAAGTTTTATTTAAAGGAGCATTTTGAATAAAAATTAATCCACACCATTTCTTCCTTCCCACAAATATATTTTATTTAAACCCTATTCCCATTTGCCACTGCTCTTCTTCTTCTTCTTCTTATTATTATTATTAAAGCGTACCTGTCTGAGATATTTTCTATCAAATTAAATCGCTTATTTTTTTCCCACAAAAAAAATAGACATTTTTCATTTTAACCAGTTTGACCTAAATTTTTTAAATAATAATCATCGATATAATTGATGGATTATATTTAAGTATATATCAAATGCTCTGGGTTGCTGATCCGTATCATTTCTGACCCTGCACTCCGAGCCCAAACTTCCTGACATGCTGGGATGTGCGAAGAAAGAATTTCACAATGTAGACTAGACGAATAAAGGTTTCTTCTCATCTGCCAAGTCACTAGACGTAATAGTACGTGTTTGAGATCAATTTCAAGTTCAATCCCAGATCTGATTAATCTCCAGGTTCCATCATTTTCAAACTACATATACAGTATCTGACAGAAGTAAGTACGCCCCTCACATGTGTGTAAATATGTGATGATATCTTTTCATGTGCAACACTGAAGAAATGACACTGTGCTACAATGTAAGGTAGTGAGTGTACATTTTGTGTAACAGTGTCAATTTACTGTCCCCTCAAAATAACTCCACACACAGACATTAATGTCTAAACCGCTGGCAACAAAAGTGAGTACACCCCTAAGTGACGATGTCAAAATTGGGCCCAATTAGCCATTTTCCCTCCCCGGTGTCATGTGACTTGTTAGTGTTACAAGGTCTCAGGTGTGAATGGGGAGCAGGTGTGTTAAATTTGGTGTCCTTGCTCTCACATTCCCTCATATTGGTCACTGGAAGTTCAACATGGCACCTCATGGCAAAGAACTCTGAGGATCTGTAAAAAAAAGGTCAGCCTGTCAGTACTGAGACCATACACCACACACTGCATCAAATTGACAGCATGGCTGTCGTCCCAGAAGGAAGCCTCTTCTAAAGATGATGCACAAGAAAGACCACAAACAGTTTGCT
>JAFFST010046722.1:153687-171613 GCA_022414735.1 Noturus placidus
TTAGATTGGTGTGTGAGTGTGTCTCATTAGTAAGTCGCTTGTAAATGTAAAAATGATATTTCTGTAAAGCTGCTTTGAGACAATGTACCATTGTAAAAAGCGCTATACAAATTGATAAATTATTAATTATTATGAGATTTTCAAATCATTGCGTTCTGTTTTTACTTACGTTTTACCTAGTGTCCCGACTTTTTTAGAATCTGGGTTGTATATCCATTTTTAGTTGAAACATTTAATGTCGTAGAACATCTGTGAACAAATAAGTTCCTGTTATCACTTATGCTATACTATGTTATACAGCTATAAAGACTCGTTCCATCGCCTTTTTTCTTTTTTATTTCTCTTGAAGTTAATAAGAACACCCAAAAAAACAGTAGTCTTCTATGCTGAAGACTCTCCCTTGGTGACGTTTACAAAACGCGGGCATTGGAGACTCCTTCAAATGTTCAACATGTCCATCATGAATGCATCACCATATCAACGATTAGTGGACCGTCCTCCATATAAGTCCCTGTGTACGAGCTGGTGTTATAGAAACGATAACACATCAATATGAATTTAAGATACTTCTTGCAGCTGGATCTACTGTCAGAGCTGCGCTTATGGAAAGTGAATCGATACGTTCTGACCAATCAGAATCGAGAAACCAACAGCTCTGTGGTATAAAGATGTTTATTTCCGGCAGGCGAATCTCACCTCTTGCTAGTCGGGGACCCGGGCACCGGGAAATCTCAGTTTTTGAAGTACGCAGCAAAAATCACGCCACGGTCAGTCCTCACTGCTGGCATCGGCTCCACTAACGCAGGTGTGTTAATGTAAATACCTTCACGTCTACAGCGGAGGGCAGTCCGGTATCTGATACTCTGTGTGTGTGTGTGTGATATCAATAGGTCTGACTGTAGCAGCAGTGAAGGACTCTGGAGAATGGCACCTGGAGGCAGGAGCTCTGGTTCTCTCTGATGGAGGCCTGTGCTGCATAGATGAGTTTAACAGCATTAAGGAACACGACCGCACCAGCATCCACGAGGCCATGGAGCAGCAGACCATCAGTGTAGCTAAAGCCGGGTTAGCAACGTTCCACTCTGTCTCAAACCTGCTGCAACCTCTACAACTACAGTGCTCCGTATACGTTTATTACATGTCACGCTGTACAAGATCCTGTGCTTCTGCACCAGAATTGAAACGTTTTCCGATTTTATGATGCACAGAAATGTCCATGGGTCATCTGTGACCGCCTGGCATGCAATTATATGTGAAATACCGTAAATCTGGATATGTTTTTAAATAATTTATGCATGAAAGTGTTGAAGTACACTACTGGTCAAACGTTTAGACACAGTCATTCTTTTATTTTATTTTCCTCCACATTTTAGAATAATAATAATAAAGTCTAATGTAAGAAACCAGTACGTCGACACTATTCTATTATAACACTGATTTCACACATTTAATCACACACCTTCAGATCGAAAGGGTTTTGAGATCATGAGAAACATTTCCGCCGAGTGTCCACAAACTTTTGACCGGTCGTGTATCTAGTTAACATCACTTAAAGTCTGTTTGGAGCTATGTCACCGTTTTGAGACCATATTGAACGTGTTGTGACATTAATGATTCTAAGTGCTTGTGTGCGGCTATATTATTGTGTGTAAACCTGTCGTTAGACAGTAGCACATTAACCTACACGGATTTGTTCTTCAAAGGTCTACAGATGTTCTTGCATCGGTTCCTGAACGGTCACTGCTTTGTCATTTGATGGCTCTCGCTTTATTCTGAAAGATAACTGTGATATCAGTGTGTGAACATTAACGATGCGTGTTTCTCTCACGTACAGAATGGTGTGTAAACTGGACACCAGAACCACAATACTTGCAGCCACCAATCCTAAAGGCCAGTACGACCCTAATGTGTCCGTGTCTGTGAACGTCGCTCTGGCCAGTCCTCTCCTCAGCCGCTTTGACCTGGTTCTCGTCCTGCTGGACACCAAGAACCCGGAGTGGGACCAAATCATCTCCTCGTTTATCCTGCAGAATAAAGGTTCAGCGCAGTCGGCCTGTTTTATTTTTTTATCTTTTTATCCTAATGCATCACACTCGTGCCTCACCTATGACATGATGGGTATTATTATAAACCTGTTATGGTGAGCTTTAATACGTGCTTCTTTTCAGAGGCGTGTATTCCGGCAGCACGTCTTTAAAACGGCTCTCGCGGAATGTTGTATGGCAGAACGGCACGTCTGATTGCTCTGTTCTCTGTACATCAATTCCATGCAATAAGTGCACTAGCATTAGCGATCATTTGAACCATGGGCTATTGTGTTCCTGAGCTAAGTCCAATTTCTGTGTTCTGCCTTTCTTTAAAATCTCAATATTACCTGTATAATAATATAATCTCAATTATCCCAAATATAACGTGTATACTGTAACCGAAAATATATATTGGACAGTGCTTTCAATAAAAAAAAAAAAGAGTACAGTACCTGTTTTACTATATGTACTGCCATTACACACTACACAGTGTTACCCCTGGGTTCTGTTTATTTTCTTCTACTGCCGTCTTTTGGTTGAGCAAAATCGATAGAAAATGACTAAAATGGCCGCGTAACGAAAACAGAATCACCGTGTTTATTATCTTTGTCTCTCGCAGGTGTCCCGAGTCAGTCTTCATTATTATGGAGTATGGAAAAGATGAGGGCGTACTTCTGCGTAATAAAGAGGCTGCAGCCGAGGATCACTGAGGACGCCAACTCCATCCTGACCCGCTACTACCAGCTACAGAGACAGAGCGACAACCGGAACGCTGCACGCACCACCATCCGCATGCTGGAGAGCCTTGGCCGTCTCGCAGAGGGTCTGTCCTTCTTCTCTCACACCCACACACACACATGCTCTGATTCCTATGCCTTGTGGCAGTTGTGGTGCAGGTGGTAGAGGTCGTAGGGTTGGAGGTTCGATTCCCGGCCCATGTGACTCCACATACCGAAGTGTCCTTGGGTAAGACACTGAACCCCAAGTTGCTCCCGATGGCAAGCTAGCACCTTGCATGGTAGCTCTGCTACCATTGGTGTTTGAGTGAACGAGACACAGTGTAAAGCGCTTTGGATAAAAGTGCTATATAAGTGCGCCATTCACCTCTCTTACCATATTTATTAGTATATATCTACAACCGATATAAAAAGTCCACACAAAATGTCTCCTGGTAAAATAACCTGGTTGCCGAAGTGTGCACGACCTTTTACAACTGGGGACGTGGCTGTGTTCAGAACGAACCAATCACATTCAATCTCATGTTCAAAAGTTATTATCATACACATATTAAATTACTCTGAGTAAGCCCAAATAAAGACCAGCTGTTTTTGCAGGATAATCTTCACATTTTCTTGGTTTTGTCCGACTGCCGAGGACGTGGATCACAAAAAGAGCTTACAACGCATGCACTGTATCTTGCTTGTTAAAAGATATCGCTCAGGAGAGGGGTAGAATAGCATTTCCTAATCATTAGATGTACCATGGAACACTGAAGTCCATCATCAGAAAATGGAGCACCACGGTGACATCACCAAGAACAGGACGTCCCTCTAAAATGTATGAAAAGACAAGACACAAATGTACCAGGGAGGCTGCAGAGAGTCCTACGGCAGCATGAAAGGAGCTGCAGGAATATGTAAATGATAAATGGCGCACTTATATAGCGCTTTTATCCAAAGCACTTTACACTGCGTCTCATTCACACACTCACACACCAATGGTAGCAGAGCTGCATGCAAGGCGCTAGCTTGCCATCGTGAGCAACTTGGGGTTCAGTGTCTTGCCCAAGGACACTTCGGCATGTGGAGTCATGTGGGCTGGGAATCGAACCACCAACCCTATGATTAGTGGATTAGTGGACAATCCCCTCTACCACCTGCACCTCAACTGCCCTTATATTTGACAAAGTACTGATTACCCTCTGCATGTGTGTGACAACAGTTTCACATATTTTTCACGTCTGGGGTATGGGCTAGGGCGGCTAGACGGAAGCCCTTTCTTTAAAAAAAAAAAAATCCAAGCCTGACTAAATCACCCCAAACCATGTGGCAAAGTGTGTTATGGTCTGATGAGACCAATTCCAAAAGGTATAATAATTTGATTATTCCAAAAGGTGTCAATAAATGAAGCATGGTGGTGGCAGCATCATGCTTTAGGATTGCTTTTCTCCAGCCAGAACTGGGGCTTTTGTCAAGGAGGGGGGAATCATGAATAGCTACAAATATCTGCTGATTTCTTTGTGCAAAACCTTCAGATATCTGCTACTAAGCTGAAGATGAAAAGGAATTTCACCTTTCAGCTTGACAGCGACCCAAAGCATACAGCCAAATCAACAAAGGAACAGTTTAACTAAAAGAAGTTTAATGTTTTTGAATGGCCCAGCCAGAGCCTAAAACTGAAAATCTGTGAGGTGACCTGACGTGAGCTGTGCACAGGAGAGGTCCTCACAGTTTGATGGATCTAGACCGTTTTTACAAGAAAAAGTGGGAAAACAGTGCCAAGTCAAGCTGTGCCACAATGATAGACTCTTCCACAAAAGGACTGAGTGGTGTAATAAAATCAAATGGTACTTCAACAAAGTATTAGTTTAGGGGTGTGCAAACTTGTGCAACTAGTTTATTGTAAGATTTTTATTTTTTTATTTATTTATTTTTAAAATTATATTTATTCTCTAAAATGTTTTTATTGTTTTTCATTTTATTCTTATACGATGTAATTGCATATTGACAGTGGGGGGGGGAGTCCCGACATGATTTATCTTCTTTTCCTTTTTATTTCCCTAAAAAAAATCCCTAAATTCTTTGACTATACCAGTTATATCTCACATAAAACACAGACTCTGTTTTGTTTGGGGTTTTTTATTTAATATTATGATTAAATAAATGATGTCGCGGGTTTCCTCCGGGTACTCCGGTTTCCTCCCCCAATCCAATGACATGCATGTTCGGCTGGTTGGCGTGTCTAAAGTGTCCCTAGTGTATGTGTGTGTGTGATTGTGCCCTGCGATGGACTGGCACCCTGTCCAGGGTGTACCCCGCCTTGTGCCCGATGCTCTCTGGGATAGACTCCAGGTTCCCCGTGACCCTGATAAAGGAGTAAGCGGTTGAAGATGGATGGATATATTTAAAGTAATACACAATTTTAAAACTGCATTAGAGCCTTAATCAGCCCTAAAACGGCCACATCATAATTTTATTATTTCTTCTTCCGTTTCCTGTTTTCAGCCCATGCCAAGCTGATGTTCAGAGAGAGCGTGACGGTGGAGGATGCCGTAGTGGTGGTGTCTGTTATGGAGTGCTCCATGCAGGTACGTCCCCTCCAGGAGCGTGTTACTTACTTATATAATAACATTTACTCAGTGCCAGCCCCTTTTCATCAAAGAGTGCGGTAGAGGGGGGCCAATATATTGTGCAGAGAACTAGATGTAGACCTGTATTGCAGGGTTCTGAGCATGCCGTTATAGGAAAATAATCAAGTTTGTCATGGTAACAGTAGCTGCACTTTGCACTGGGCCTCGACGCTGATTTATTTTCCTCTAACAATACATTCAAGCCCTCATATCTATATCTATATAACTATTTCAAGAATATACAAACAATATACTAACTAAATAATAGTGCCAATAGGGTCTCCTTATTTGTTAAGGAAACATATCTTTTGTTATTCCTACAAATCAGACACTCTGGGGTTTTGTGTGTCTTGGCCACAGGGTGGCGCACTGCTCGGTAATGTGAACGCTCTGCACACGTCTTTCCCTGACGACCCCGGGGAGCAGTACAGAAGCCAGTGTGAGATTGTTCTGGAGGGCCTGGGCCTCACACACGTCCTCGACAAAGAGCTGCAGAGGCTCTCAGGGTAAACCGCGTGTTAACGGAGCGACCATGACTGTCCCTAATTATCAGTAAACGCACGACTTCAGCCGAGCCGCTTCACTCCACGCCACTTCACACGATGACTGGGAAACAAACCAGATTTTCAGGGCGTCCCTGATGATCCGCTGTTTTCATAATTAGGTGTATAAATGTGTGCGCCGGTCTATTCTGAATTCGTGCCGCGATTATAAAATAAGTATTTAAGTGTAACGATGCACCTGGAGTTTTTATTTTATTATTCTGTAATTGTGTATATTTATCCTTGATGGGAAAACGTTATGAAACGCGACACACTTTTGACATCGTTTTTATCCATCATGAAAAGCATTAGGTTTAATATATTTCCAACAAATTGGATTATTTAGATATTTTTTAAGTAAAAATAATAATAGATCTGCTGTACATTTGATTATTTGAGACCTTACATTATACTTTCACCTAATTCTGTGTCTACACTAAATCCTGAACGTTTTGGATAAGTGACTCTTGTGCCACATGGTGGGAGAACAGGGGCTTTTTTTTTTAAATACCTGTAATTAATTGTATATGTAAGATATTTTTAATAATATCAAAAATATTAAGTTGTTAATGTTCCATCGGGCACTCACTGATAGCGTTTTATTGGCCGACTGGTACACCATGTAGTGGTTAGAGGTTAAATAAATGCAGGGAATGGCAGACTACTCCACTACTTCTGCCGAAATGCTTTGTGGATCACATCGATGAAATACGTGGAGAGTGTTGACCCGTAAAGTGACCGAAGGTCGGTCTCGACTAATCGTTGAGAAAGAGCGAGAAATGCAGGGAACAATAAGCTACGTATTTGGGATTTTCCCCCAATTTAAAAATAAATAAATAGGGTTCGAGTCCCGCCAGGGCCATGTGTGTACGGAGTCTGCATGTTCTCCCCGTGCGTCGGGGGTTTCCTCCGGGTACTCCGGTTTCGTCCCCCAGTCCAAAGACATGCATGGTAGGCTGATTGGCGTGTCTAAAGTGTCCGTAGTGTATGAATGGGAGTGTGTATGTGATTGTGCCCTGCGATGGATTGGCACTCTGTCCAGAGTGTACCCGGCCTTGTGCCCGATGCTCCCTGGGATAGGCTTCAGGTTCCCCGTGACCCTGATAAAGGAGTAAGCGGTTGAAGATGGATGGATGGATAAATAAATAAATTCACACAAGAAATGTGGGATAAATGTATTGCATATCGGGGAATGAATAAATTATGAAGAATTCACAGCGTTATGATTTTTACAGAGTAAAAGTTATGATTTTTAGAGTTTACGTGACTCGTAGGGGGGGAACCACGAAGGGACGTGCTGTTGTGGGGAAAATAATCAGTGACCGGATGCGACAAGATACAAAGCGAGTTACTTGAGTTATTGCTGTCACCACTGTCAGAGCTGCTGTTCTAGACAACGAATCAACAACTGGCCAATCAGAATCGAGAAGTCAACAGCGTTTTTTACTCCGTGGCGGCGTAACACGACAGGTTCATTCATATTCATTGGAATGCATTTAAATATTTTAATACAAGTGAGTGTTGAATCACGGGCAAATTTAAAGAGCATCAATATTCCCCATCCCTAATTTTTGTGCTTTCTCCCTAATTCAGGAAGAAGGACTGCGGTGACGAGTCGTCCGGAGGTAAGCATCCGAGTGATGTGCACAAAGAGAGCGCGAACAGCGAAGAGACGTCTGCATCTGACCCAGGCCTCGGTTGGTTTCACAGCTTAACCAGTCCAGCTGAAGGGAAGTCAGCATTCCCGGCGTCTCCCATTCGTTCCTCTACACAGTATCACACAGCTAATACAACGTGGCCTAGTGTGTTGCCTAGCAACAGTGCCTCGGAGCCTGGCGTGGGCTCGGCGGGGGAGAAGCAGGCCGACGAAGACGGCAGTTCAGTGGTGGAAAAGATCTCCAAAAAGCTCAGGACCAAGCGATTGAAAGTGATGAACACCGAGCGCTCGGAGAACACTGTGGACGAAAGATTAAATACAGAGCGGCCGGTATCTCCATGCGCGCTTCCGTGCCACAGCACGCCGATGGTGGACAGGAAACGACCTTCTAAAAGAAAAGCGCCCTCTTTTAGTCCTCCCGTGACGGAACAGTCCGAGAGTGAAAATCTACAGGTCGACCTGTCGAGCTTCACCTTCAGACCCAGAGAGAGGATGACGCACACGGATCAGGCTAGTGGGTCAAATCTGGCTCCTAAAACGGATAACAAACAAATTTCACAACCGAAACTGAAAGAGAAGGAGCACAATCAGTGTTGTGAGCAGCCAGCAGAGGGCAGCAGTGTATGTAAGAAGCTACGAACGCGAGTCCAGGCTGAAGTCGTCGGAAAGATCCCTTCTGAAAAGCCACGCGAGAGCGACGCAACAGCTGACGACGCAGCGCACAAACGCCAGCAACTCGTCCACAGCCTGAGCACCGCGCTTCCAAACCAGTCCGATTCCTCCGTTCAGCCATGCCGACCGAAGACTAAAGTTGCTTCCTCCACCCTGGCCAAGCTCTCCATGTTCTCTTTTGCTCCCTCTCCTGAGGAAAAGACTAGCCAGAATCTTACCACAGCTCCAACACAGGAGAATAACACGCCGGTTTCCAAGGACGACGTGATGCCAAAAGATTCCAGCACAGCAGAAAGTGCACACACAGGCACGGTGACTGCGGAGCAGAAAAGCTCGCCGAATTCAGCCACAGAGACTCGCCAGAAGACGAGCAGACCACACGCTAGGACTGAGACGTGTGAGGAACAATCGGCGAGCTCCAGGAAGAGGAAGTGCTATGAGCTGAGCTCAGCACGTCTTTTCTCTGGCCTGTCCTTCTTCAGCTCCTCGATTGTAGATGATGAAGCTCTCGATGTGGACTGGGAGGAGGAGTCCAGAAAGAAAGTTTCATAATTTAAGATGTCTGTATGTACAGTTTGAAGTTATACTCCAGTCAAATCTCTATCCAGTACATCTGTAGGTTTAAGCGTAATCACCACAAGCAACACGATTTCCTGTTCTGAGAACAGCACCCCCCCCATCTCCTCCTCTGCCATCACTCCATTACTACCGTTTCTCTGCACGGAAACTACATTTCCTTCATTTACTAATTATTTCGCCAGCAGATGCTGAAAACATAATGCGACATGGATATGTTAACCCTTTAAAGCCTCCCATTATACACAAGTTTGGCGTGAACAGGTTTTTCCTCAATACAGGAAACGGTGTACGTTCTTGTCCCTGTTAATCACACATGCACTACGGATGCTGTGGATGGAAATTAGAATAAAACGGACGCTGCCTTTAACGTGGAAAAAAAACCCCAAAACATTGCAGATATGAATCTTGTCTTATGATGTAAAATCTCTTCTGTTGGGTTAGGTGAAATGAAAAGCTGGTGGGTGGGAGTTGTCTCCTCCTGCTGTTCTAAAGCACTGCCAAGTAATGAATCAACAGTAAAGAATGCACTCTGTACTCCTTTATCAGCAAGTATAATGCTCCTTCAGGCTCCCCTGTGTTTAGTGATGATATACTGACTATGCTTCGCCATCACACTTCTCCTATTGCTGTATTTATGTTTTTTCATGACCGCTTCCTTCAGCAAGGCCGGATAACTGCTGACAGAACTGCGACTGCTCGTTACGTTGCGTTTTTAGCACAACAGCTTCAGTACATCTACACGTATCTGGATATATCGCGCTCGATATTCTTCCTTACCGTATAAATGTGTTCCGGATTGCAGACGTTGTCAAGGAATGTTTTATTTATCAGATTTCAGAGCGAAAGACTTTGGTGCGAAGCTTCCGAGGAGATCTTAACGAGAGCTTGAGAAGTGCTCGAGCATAATTGATGTTTTTGTGCTCGGAATTCTGACAGTAATATGTATAAATAAAATAAAAGAAAGCTCTTTACTGATGTAACCTCAAGCAGCAGAATAACTCAAGTGTGGAGCACTGGACTTTGGCCAAAATTTGGTTGTCTGTCACATATTTTTTTCAGACGGCTGTGGGCTCAGTTGGTAGAGCGGGTCGTCCACTAATCCACTAATCGTAGGGTTGGCGGTTCGAATCCCGGCCCGGGTGATCCCATGCCGAAGTGTCCTTGGGCAAGACACTGAACCCTAAGTTGCCCCCGATGGCAAGCTAGCACCTTGCATGCAGCTCTGCTACCATTGGTGTGTGAGTGTGTCTCATTTGTAAGTCGCTTGTAAATGTAAAAATGATATTTCTGTAAAGCTGCTTTGAGACAATGTACCATTTGTAAAAAGCGCTATACAAATTGACTAAATGACTAATATCTCACGTCACTTTTAAAGTCACCGTGAAACACGCAGCGCTATTCGATGTGTAGACGTCACTTCCACTGGAACAGAATATCAGGGTATCGAGTAGCTCCTCCCCCTTTATAAATAGCCAATAGTGTTTATCTTACCTCACAGCCCAGGCTAAGCCATACTCTACAGTTAGTACCATGAATGTTGGGGGTGGGACACTTCAGATTCTAAAGAGCATTTGATTGGACAGGATATCTGATGAGAAGGTCATCAGAATAGATGGCTGCATCCACGCTCAGACAACAGAGACCAACGGTTTCAATGACCGAATAAAAAGAGTGCAAGATGTTTCTCTGACAGAACAGACGTGCACGAACGGGTCATAGATTGTTTCCGCACTGATGTTAGCCAGTCCCTCTAGGATTTTGTGATTTTTGCACTCATAGAAATGAATGCAAAATCAAGCACACTCCGGAGTGTTCAGAGTAGCTTGCCGTTTTTAAAAATTACTGCAGATTTGGACCACAAGTCGAAGCCCTCTGCAAACGCCAATTCAAGTAGTTTTCACGGGAAAAAAAGCAGCAAAAAATATCGACAAATTTTTTAAAAAGCCACCGCAAAATCGAGCGTTTTTGGCCGCAACAATCACAGAACAACTCGGCGTAAACCTACAATGATGAGGCGGAGAATGATGAGTGAGAAACATGTTTCAGTTCAGGAAACACCACTTTTTAGAATTTTATATATATATAGTGTGTGTGTGTGTGTAAGATATTTAAACCAATAACTCAAATATGTTTAATATACAGTATGTTGATATTTTATGATGGATGTGTTGTGTCCATTAGAAGACTTTTTCTTTGCCCTTGAGTTAGGAACAGAGAAAGAGCTGTCTCCATTACTGAATGAGGTCTCGTCTCCCGCTCGAGCCGGTCAAAGTCTAGTCAATGGCAGACGGTGAGGAGCGTCGGATCCGGTGTTCCTCACAGCGCCGAGCCGTGCTCAGGAGAAAACGAGCGGTAACATGAGGAGTTAATGGATCCCAGCTTCCTGCAGATGAAGCCCCAGCATCATCAATGATGCAGTGTTATTGATGTTTAACGTCTCGCTCGGTGTCATCGAGCTAGCACACCCCCTCCTCTAACCATTACATCACCCTCAAAGCAGCCGGGAGGATTTTTAATGTGTTTTATTGTCTTAGTTACAGACTGACCTTTTGGGGTTTGTTTTATTTGTATTCTAGGTCAGAAATGTACTTCTGGAAAGGCTTTGGGAGCTATCTCCGTTCCAGGAAAAGAGTTGCAGCATGACTGAGGATGATGTATTGAAATTAATCAGGCTAGTTCAAGACTAGCATGTTTTACTAGCTGTAGTTTGTTTTATTGGTGCCTCAGGATTAGTGCAAAAGCACAGCAATTTAAAATAAATAAATAAAAGGTAATAAAGATCAAGAGCTTTAAATAGACGCATGCTAGAACTGGAGCTCTCATACGTGACGTACATTAAGACGGAATTAGAAGAACTCGGTCCATCTTCTGTGGCTGGCTATTGTAACTAATCAAGCTTGCTAGTTCATAAACGCTTTATCTGAATCACTTTTGCTTTATCTCTATCTGACTGGATAATAAAGTGGCATTTATGTTATATGATCAGCAATTTCTGGAGGGAATTGCTGATCACACAAGCTTTCCGCTAAAGTTGCTGTTGCTAAATCTGTGTCCAGTTTCATCCCCCCCCCCCCTTATTTTTGTAGAATCGGCTCTAAAATGTCCTCGTTTCATTATTTTTGGTGGTGGTGTTTATGCATTTTACAAAAAAAAAAAAAATGATCCCCGTAGACAAGCGGCGTTAAGATGGAGGCAGCATGAGGATGAGCTCTGTGAAGTGTCTATAGCAAGACTGATGAGAACTTTCTGACTTGACAAGAACCTCCCCTTGATGTCATAAATACTTTTTCATGGGCTGAAATCACCCACGTGACTGACTATAATGTTTATGTAGTGTAAGAAAACGAACTTGAGCTAGCTTGGTATTGAAGTAAATTAACTAGCATTACAATCAAGGGCTGTTCTGGTTAGCTAGCACAGATCTCCATGGTGTATTGTAAGGTGTGAAATTGTTGCTAGTAACACCATGTGGGTGGTGGTGTGGTGCTAGCTAAACAAATAACTGAAGAATTCGCTACTTTACTAGATACTATGACTTGATGAAATTAAATATTAAATAAAAACAAGTTGTGAATGTCGTTCATGGATATAGAAAGATAGTTAGCTCAACAGCAAAACAGGCATTTGTGGTATAAATCATGCCACAGGAGACCTCTTCAGTCACCACACAGTATTGTAAGGAGAACATTAACATATATAAAGTGTGTGTGTGTGTGTGTGCGAGAGAGAGATTTCAAAATCAGCTTTTAAACAAATGGCTTTAACTGCTCTTTCTAGAAGCTCTATTTTGTCAGCAGATTGTTGTGGCAGGTTGAACAGCATCATGTGAGGTGTTCGCTACATGTGGTGTAGAAACTGGTCTTGTTTCAGTTTTCTTTCCACTCTGTTAAGGTTCAGTTTGTTCTCAAAGTCTTGGGGTTTCTTCAGTGAAGCTTGAATGAATGCCTTTAAGGTAAGTGTTTATTCTGCAATAATTCCTCACGTGGATTGTCCGTGCTACAGTATGAGAAATACTAAATAGCATGTTGCATTTTTGTTCTTGAAATTAAAAAAAAAAAAGTTATCGAGGTCAGACACATTGCTTTAGTTAGCAGTAAGCCTGACGTATGAGGTGTCCGGCTTTTTACAGAACCCCAGGGGATTAAGTGTGTGTGTGTGTGTGTGTGCTGCTCTCATGGCTACAGCAGTGTTTCTTGAACATGGTTATTAGCCTTGTTTTTGCAGCTCAGCTGTCAGGGTTGCCAGATTGGATCGTCCGTTTTTAATATCAGTTCTGACTTAAAACGAGCACAGTCCAATAGAAACCGTATTTAATTTATCCAAATCATTTATCTCTACTATCATCATCTGGGATGTATTCCCATCTCATATCTAGCTGTACCAGGCTAGACTCTGGATGCACTGTGACCCTGTCCACCCTGGTGGGAAAAAAAATAGAAACCATCACATAAATTCTAATGGTTTCCACTACAAATACCATTACAAACCATCAGCTGTTAACCATTATAACCAAATTGTATCCGTCGTATAGTAGGCCGTATTAAGGACATCGATCCTTAATGGTTTCCACTAGACGTAACATGCCACCAATAGAAGGTAATAAGTTACCAGTAGAGACCCACAGGGACCATTACAGTTTCCATTAAAACCAATACAACCATTACAAATTCTATGTGTGTTTTTTTGTTTTGGGCAGGATAAAGTGGTTACTGTAGATAGATGAATTGTTCTTGTAAACTGTGAATAAGTTTAAACGTTTAAGTGTAATTAGTTTTTAAACTTGAATTTATCAGTCTTTTAAAAATGTCTCTGGAACAGAGCCTATTTCCCCCTGATACTGCATTCATATCATGTCTACATAGCCCTAATTACCATCTTCCACATGGGAAAGCTGTTCATGTCAACTCTGAGTAGGAACATTGGTAGATTTTTGACAGCAGAGTGTAATCCGGCCAAACCCTGGAGTGACGGAACTGGCTGCATGAGCAGGTCGAGTGTCCAAGGATGAAAAGTCTTACAGAAAGAATTTTAGGTTATGTTTTAGTTGAGGCCCAACTGATAAATTGAGTTCTATTAAATCATTAAAGATCGAAAACTACAGCTATAATATACATATTTGGCAAATTCAAAAATAATGGGAAGTTTCCCAGCTTTTCAAATGATCCCACATGACTTGAATGCAGCTGTTATTGCCCTGGCAACTGTGTCTGCTCTGTGGGTGCTGCTGCGGGGGGGGGGATTGTTTTTGA
Source organism: Noturus placidus (assembly GCA_022414735.1). Classification (NCBI taxonomy): domain Eukaryota; kingdom Metazoa; phylum Chordata; class Actinopteri; order Siluriformes; family Ictaluridae; genus Noturus; species Noturus placidus. Next base: position 167,763 of record JAFFST010046722.1, read on the forward strand.
GATGCTGCACGTCTGAGATCTGCCTTATATAACCAGCTTTCTGCCTAACAGCATAGAGGAACATAGTGTATATTTTGACCCTCAGCTCTGTGCATGTCACTAAGTAATACATGCAGTCAGGGTGTTCCTGTTAGAGCGAAACTGCTTAGTAAGAAACACACGCACACGCGTGTCAGCCTGTTGTACAGTTTGTGGCAAAGAACTTTTGCTTCAAAGAACTCCTGAGTTTACACAGACATGGTTCTTCATGCTGGAACAGGTTTGGTCCTCTTCGTTCCAGCGAAGGGAAATTGTAAAGCTACGACATACAAAGACAGCCTATACAATTGCTTCCAACTTTGTGGCAACAGTTTGGGTAAGAGCCACACATGGGCGTGATGGGCAGGTGTGCACTATATACTGTACGCTGATTATGATTTGAACTGGGGACGCTCCGATCAGGATTTTTGCAGCCGATGACGGATTTCTCGTCATCACGATCGGCCGATCCCGATCGTTCAAGCTTTATATAAGTGGCTTTTTGTGGACCGTCACACTGTTAACCTTTTTTATTTTTCTCTCAGATAAAGTAGATGTTGCCTTGGTTATAGTAACAGTCATGTTGTAGATTGTTCTTATCGAACATCAAATAAATAAGCGCAACAAATATTCAGTTTACAACGAACCTTTTAATAGGCCTTTGAAAAACTCGCTGTTTGCTGTGTATTTTCGTTGTTTCTTGAGGCCTCGTAATAATTCCACAATGGTGATGACACGACTGCAGGACTAAAGTTTAATATCCTGGCATGTTTTACCTTATCCAATCGCGATCTGCCAAATTTCGAGACTACCGGCCGAGTCACAGTACGTAATTATCGGCTGATCGATCGACGCGTTCCTGATTTAAACTGACAAACTAGGAAAAATGAAAACTTAAGGATTCCATGTCCAGTTTAGTTAAAATTGGACCTTTTTTTTTTGAAAAATTTTTCATTTATAGTTCAGCACACAAGCCAAACCGTTACGTCCTCACATTGTTGTCACTCATGAAAGAAGCACTCGAGCATTACCAAGACCTGCCATTTTCAAGTCCAAGACTAGGATTAACTGAGACTGAGCAAAAGATTGAGTCAAGATCAGGATATAGTCCAACTGAAAGAAAGATCGAGTCAAGATCAAGTCTGAACAACAGCAAATCTATTTCAAGGCCAAGTCTTTGCATCAACTCGTTGGCTTCATTTGTGCCTTGCACCCATGATTACGCTGTTCTCTAGAAGACATTTCCTTCTCGTCAGACAAGTCCAAGTACAAATGCCAGTATTTCCAAGAGCGAGTTGAATTCAGAAAACACCTCGCACCTTGATTCGAGTCCTACAGCCCTAGTTAGGACCGAATCTCACAAAAGCAATGATTAATTTAATAACTTGCTGAGCCTGATATCATCTTCAGGCTCCTGGTTGATTTGCTCTTCGAGGTTTCTTCTGTAGACCAGACTATCAAATCTCACAAACATTTCATCAGCACTTCAGTGAGCCAGACAGTCATTGATCCTCACAGGATGTGCTTTAGGCCATGCTGGTGAGCAGACTGCTCCTGCTGTGAAAGAGGCTAATGATTTCATTTTGTGGTCCTACAAACACGAGCCATAATCCAGACCAGGCCTGAACAGAGCCTACTACTCCGACAGTCCTGTATTATAACTGTCTCTGGGGTAATGTTGGGATACTTAAGAACCCCTGACCAGGATAAAAGTGGTTCCTGATGATGAATGAATGAATGAATAGACAGACACACTTTAACTGAGTTTAACTATTTAGCCAAAACAATTGAAATAATGTTTAATAATCATTGGGTTGCCAGGTCCAAAGAGGCCAAACTGGTCAAATTGCCATCTTATAAACTGCTATCTAACACACAACATTTATTTCAAATATTTTTTTTTTTTGGATTGGTGTTATTTTCTGAATAGTTATTACTTAATAATTACATATACGTAGTGTCCCTGTTACTTTCTCTGAGACGTCAGGTTCATTTCCTCACTCTAACTTCTATCGTTTGCCTCCTTTACCTCCCTGACACCCTGCTTTTTTGTTGTTGTTGTTGTTGTTGTTAAGTTACAATGTTTTTCATTTTCAACCATTTGAAAAAAGGTCTGTGATGCTTATTGGCTGAGCAAGTTCCTGTGCCGGGTTTCACTTTAGCTAACGTACGCTGAAGCATCACCACTTCCTCCCGCTACTTCTGCATAATGTGCCTTTCTCATGAAGAAGAACAGCTGTAAGTTCTTTTCAAAATGGTCTCATTTACTCTTTTTTCGCTTTAACTGCGTTGTTCTTTTTCAGTCTGAAAATGTCAAGTGGGTTAATGGAGGTGAAAAGCTTCCTCATGTAGAATGTAGCCAAGCCACTTTTCTTTCAACCAAAAAAAGACATTTTGACAGCTAAGCAGAAATGCAAACTGAAGTATGTGCTGTATATTTCATATATTTTTATGTTTCTAGATGAATGTTATTGCAATTTATAAAGACTACAGAGTTTAATCCTGCATTGCTTCTGCTAATGGACACTCTGAGAAATAATGCTACTAAAATGTACCTTGTTGCTGGGGTTGTACCATCGAAGGCACGTGCTTTGTACCTTTTGCATGTATCTCGCCTGGAAACATGAACTTGGTGTACCATAATGTACCTATAAATTATTTAAGATGCATAATTAGACTTTCAGGACCACTGATAACCACTGTGCCTGTTAAATCTTTAACCTACAAATTAATTAATTAAAGGTTCACCCCATGCACCTTCCCAGGTAAAAGGTACACGGTAGAAAAGGAGTACCCTTGGTATTACCACCCCAGAGACTATGAAAAGTACAGTTTGGTACCTTTTTATTTCTCATCTTTTGACGTTGTAGTGAAGTTGAGCTGATGCTGGAGCTCACACTATGCCATATGGCACAATGTTTTGATGCATTATTTAGTATGTGATTTGGTATGTGTCCTGAGGTTGTATATTAATTATCTGTACTAGTTTGACACACTAGGTATTACATTAGTTCGGGATGGATTCTGAGTCCTGAGGTCATATTTTGATCGTTAGTACTGTATTATTTTTACACACTATATAGTATGGTTCAGTAGTATGAGGTTCGGGACGTGTCCTGAGGTCATATTTTGATCGTTAGTACTGTATTATTTTACACACTATATAGTATGGTTCAGTAGTATGAGGTTCGGGACGTGTCCTGAGGTCGTATTTTGATCGTTAGTACTGTATTATTTTACACACTATATAGTATGGTTCAGTAGTATGAGGTTCGGGACGTGTCCTGAGTCCTGAGGTCATATTTTGATCGTTAGAACTGTATTATTTTTACACACTATATAGTATGGTTCAGTAGTATGAGGTTCGGGACGTGTCCTGAGGTCATATTTTGATCGTTAGTACTGTATTATTTTACACACTATATAGTATGGTTCAGTAGTATGAGGTTCGGGACGTGTCCTGAGTCCTGAGGTCATATTTTGATCGTTAGTACTGTATTTTACACACTATATAGTATGGTTCAGTAGTATGAGGTTCGGGACGTGTCCTGAGGTCATATTTTGATCGTTAGTACTGTATTATTTTACACACTATAGTATGGTTCAGTAGTATGAGGTTCGGGACGTGTCCTGAGTCCTGAGGTCATATTTTGATCGTTAGTACTGTATTATTTTTACACACTATATAGTATGGTTCAGTAGTATGAGGTTCGGGACGTGTCCTGAGTCCTGAGGTCATATTTTGATCGTTAGTACTGTATTAATTTTACACACTATATAGTATGGTTCAGTAGTATGAGGTTCGGGACGTGTCCTGAGGTCATATTTTGATC
>JAFFST010046722.1:189152-201940 GCA_022414735.1 Noturus placidus
AAGTTTAGACCAACCTTCTTAGTCTGTTGCTGCCGTGAGCCCCAGCAAAAAAATAATTGAATGAATAATTTGTCCAGTCCTGCCTAGTTAAATTTGACCACTTTTGAAAGTGTGTTGCTATAATAAAATAGTCCAGACTGCTGTTTTTGCCATATGACAAGTGAGCATCAGGGTAGGTCCTCGGCCTCAGCCGTGTACTCACTGTTTACCCAAGAGAGGACTGGGTACTATAGGAACTTTCCTCAGTTCATCACAACAGAAGCAGTTGTCAGGTTTTAATTAGCGCTGGATGCGTTGAGGGATTTAAACCGTGCATCCCATGAAACGTTGTGTCCCCACCAGTATGAGCTTTGTCCTGGCCTGCATCTCAATCTTGTCCTCACCCGGCTCACTCCCTCGACTGCTAATGTATGCGCAGAGCCAGAAGCACATTCACATTGATCTTGGCACATGGGCTTTACCATCAGAAATCAATGAATCAGTCACTGAACCTGCACAGAGCCAGGAATAAAGTCACGTGCAGCACCTTGTGCTGTGGCCTAGATTTCAGTGGTTGTGCTTTTGCTAAATCTTGTGACCACAGAAGATCCAGAATCGCTCGTCATCCTGTAAGCGAGTGTTTTTCAGCCGTGCATGATCTCTGATCAAGCTTAAAAACAGACAGATGGCTCCAGAAGTATAGCAGCTCTGCCCTGAAAATGTCTGTAAATGCTGCGTAGGAAGCCGAGTCCTGATCGCACCGGATGAAGCAGAAAACCTCCACGAGCGAAGAAACAGGGATTGTCGGTCATCTCTGAGGCCGAGGAGATTTAGGAAGGAGGACTGAAGTGGGTCAGGTTATTTTCCCAAAGGCTGGGTTCACATTATAAAACTCTACTCCTGTTTTAAACCAATGTTGAGGCAGTGGCGTACTTTTCTTTAAAATGCCTCAGACGCTGTGTGTCTGGTGTTCCACGTGTTCTTTTAATGAGAAGCCTCTTTCTGTAATTCTCAGCCTGCTCTGCTGTTAAAGAATGGTATTTCTGAGGCTCTTTTCATCCAAAATCTTTCCTTCAGAAGGAATTCCGCATGCAGTGGCTGTAATCCACACGAAAAGGATGATATTTTGGGATCTGCCACATAATCACTACCCTCAGGTTTACTAGTGGATTGGTCCGTATCAAACTCTTGCATAGTCTGTCGTTAGGAGCCTTTGAGCATGTATGCATGCATCCACTTATATAACGTCTCCTATTTTTATTTATTTTTTGTTCAGCTTATGCTGAAGGTGATTTTTCTCCTTAAGTGAGTTGCATAATGAGACCGCGGCCTCGTTCCAGTTCACGAGAAGCCTGGGGACGTGTCCCGCATTGATGTCACTCCAATTTATCCAGTTTTCTGTCAAATCTCAATGACCCAAGATACATAGAGGATCCCCTAATCCCAAAACAATTGGGTAAAAGTGCTAGTGTACTCCAGGCAAAACAAAACATTTCCTAGCTAGCTAGCAAAACATCGGTCGGCCTAGCTAGCATTGTATTCTGACAGTGTGTGAGAACCCTCGGGGGCCTAGCGTGTCAGATGCAGGATATTTTGAGATCAGTCGGTTTGAAAGCGAGGTTGATGCTGAAGACTGACGCACGAGTTCCTGTTGCTAGAGGTTGAGTTATGCCACGGCAACCTTTTTAAAGCAGTTGCATTTCCATTGTAATAGAAGAGTTCCCTCAGAAGACAAGAGCGTGCAGCTTTGACCCGTGTTTGGTCTTGTCAGAATGTCACTTAGAATCTCCATTGTCCAAATTAGCTGTCTAGGTGACCTAGAACAAGATGCAGGAAATTCCTCTAGTATTGAACCAGGCCACCCGCTGACCTAACTCACTAATTATACCATTTATATCAAGGTGGCACGAGTGCCTTCCTCATAATTACCCCTGGGTGTCTACGGCTCTACTCGGGCGTTCCTGAATAACACCGACCAGAACATTGTTTTGTTCTTGTTTCAACCTGATGAGCTGGGGGTGAGTCTGATGGGTGGGTAAGAGAGTAAATTGGTGTGTTCACTCTCATGGATCCCCCAGCTGTGCTAACAAGCAAACTCTACCCCCCACCATTACCCCGCTTTACTACTGAACATTTATTCTAAGATGCTTGAGCCTGTGTTAGGAAATCACAGTTCAAAAGAATCCATCAAAAATCTTGTCGTCTTCATCCTCTCTGTATTGGTGTGCTTGGAGAGAGGTTCACGTCGGCCTTCATGCTGGTTGACCGAGACTCTTGTTTCAACCAAGCACTGACGCAATGGGAGGTCGAGTCTAGGGCATCGTCAGGGTATCAGCTTGCACTGTGAGGATCACCGGTGTTGAAAGGCACCCCGAGCCACATGACTTATTAGCCAAGAGGTGACCAACAACACACGAGAAAACATGCCAAAGAAGCTTCTAAAGCACCCTATAAATACGTACGTTTCTTCCCCTTTGTACTAGTGTTCCCTGGCAACACAAAACCACTCGGTACATTTGGTTCTAAGTGTCAGGAAACGTGGTTAATGAAGCTCAGTGTCCTCGTTGACCGATAATAACTAAAAATTTGCCAAGAATCCACCTCAGTTTCAAATAAAATTTGGTCATCACCCCCCTGTAAGTCCTAGCGCTTTTGTGTAGAGTTAGCTTAGCCTAATTTGGGTTGGGTCAGGATCATGGCTCCCAAATCCCACACCATTAGCTAATGGGCCCTTCCCAAGAGCAGCATCTGCAAGAATCCTTCCCCCCCTGAGTACGATTTGGGTTCCATTAAACATTACATAGTCTGATTAGCCGGTTGGGCGTCACTTGTTAGCATCAGGCAGTAGATGTGGTGGTAATGTAGTTACGCCATGATTGATGATGGTGTAATTTGGCTTACTACTCCTGTGCCCTCTCCGTCATTACCCCCACCATGGAACAAATTGACACACCAGCTGCTCTCCACCGTTGTAATGGGTGGGGTTTTAATTAGGAATTAGGAATGGCTTAACAGCCAGACAGTGTTTCCACTCTCTCAAGGTGGCAATAGCGTACCTGCCTGTAGTCCTGGGACACCTTGATGAGTCAGCAACCCCACAGCCATGCCGTCGCAGTTCTCCACAATTATCAAGCTGCTTCTGTAATGTTTACTACAGCTGATGTCTGTCCTCTTCCACTCTGCCAGTGTGTCTAAGGACAGGTTTAGGCTGATCTATATTACTCACACTGACGTTCTGTGCATTTGCAGCCATTGAGTGAAGAGCATCCTTGAAGCTGTCTGTATTCTCATTAGATGCGAGATAGGTATGGTGCTTTCAGACCACACTAGCGGGGCTAGAAAGTATGCTGACAATGTGCTCTGAAATAGTACTGTAACAAATCCATGGCACCACATGGATTATTGTTATTTCCATTGACACAAGATTTGGTGTGTCTCGCTTGTTTGTTCATTATAAATCAAATGTCGACTCAAAAGGTTCAGTCAGAGCGTAAGTGTGCATTCATATTGCAGAGTTTAGTCCGTTTTAAATCAACATGCTCGCAGTTCAGGCCAGTGTTATCGTTTATACGGTCGACAAGGTAGCGTGTAACGGTCATCTGATAGGGGCTCGACGAATCAGAGAAGGATACGCGATGATCCAGAGAACCCAGTCAGGGAGCGAATGTGGGCGGAGCCACACCTTCGTTTTCAAAAGTCTGCGTTTTGATCAGTTTACAACTGAAATCATTCTTGCCTTCTTTCTTTCTTTCACACTCTTATTGTATCCTTCTTTCATTCACGCTCTCTTCGGCTCGTTTTTTCTTTCTTTCTTTCTTTCCTCTTGGATTCTTTCACACTGTTTCATTGTTTTTCTTTCTTTCTTCTTTCACTCCTAATGTCTTTCACACACTTATTCTATCGTTCGTTCTTTCACCCTGTCTTTGGCTCATTGTTACCTTCTTTCTTTCTTCCTCTTTTCCTTTCCTTTTTTCTTTCTACCGCTATTTCGCTTTTTTGTCTTTAGTAATTTCTGTATGTGGGAGCTTTTAAACCGAGCCAAAGGTCAGAGCCATGTTGTTTTTGACCTCCGAACAAAAAAAAAAAAAGAGAAATGGTGGCTGCGATAAACAAAGTGTTTTAAACTAGACTTGAGCTTAATTGACTTAATTACCTAGCCATTTGTTTAGCACTGACTTTGTTCTCTATGCTCAGGTTAAAATCCGAATCAAATCCAATGTTATTGGTCACACAACAACACCGAGATTCCCGGCCCATGTGACTCCACATGCCGAAGTGTCCTTGGGCGAGACACTGAACCTCAAGTTGCTCCCGATGGCAAGTTAGCGCCTTGCATGGCAGCTCTGCTACCGTTGGTGTGTGAATGGGTGAATGAGACACCGTGTAAAGCGCTTTGGATAAAAGCGCTATATAAGTGCGCCATTTACCACTCGACATACCTGGTTGGTGAAAGTTTTCTGTCTCCATATGTATAGCTCTAGGTGCCATACTGCACTGTGTGGGGGAAAACACAGCATCCGAAGGAGTCTAGTATGGATCTGAGGTCGGTTTTGGAGATTTATTCGGAGAGTTCTACATAGAAAGAACCTGATAGTCCTGTAGGACTGGAAGCACTGGACTGATCTCTCTGCTGGTAGTCTTTCCTGCTTGGTGGACTTTCTGTAGAACGGTAGAAGTGTATTATAGCACTGAAGTCATTTTTACAGCTTTTCATTACACCGAATTTGAGTCAAAACCCAAAATGAAGCGCATTATTCTAAAACCTCTCAAAGCTCGTAGAGAGCTGGAGATTAGCTCGTTGTTGAAAGGTACAACATGGCAAAATGATGATCTCGCTGATTCCAATGGGAGCAGAGCGTCTGTATATCCAGACCTGCCTTTTTCACGAGGTGTTCATTCGAAACGTCTGAAAACACAGGCTCGGGTATACACGACGTCCGTGTGCATGGGGTAAAGTATTGAGACATTCATTCTTCACTCTCTGTGACGGGTCAGTGTTGAAATCGGGCGTGTTCGTCGTGTATTGCAGTTCATGGAGTTGCGAGATGGGGTCATTCAGAGAGAGTCGGGTCACTCTGTCGAGAGTGTGTCGTGGCGCTGGTGGAGATGACCCTGACTTTGCGCTAATCAGCTGGGTGATTTGATAAATATTGGCTCAGCGCTTTCCTTCTGCCTCTGTGTGTGTGTAAGAGCTGGCGATTTGGCAAAAGCACTCGTTATACACAATATCTGAACGATACTCCTATAAATCTGATCACCAACAAAAGCCATTATAGGTTTAGAAACTTTTGCCTAGCATTTACAAACCGTGGGGTTATCCAGGCTTGCTTTATACCGTGGGTAAAAATAGAGTTGTAGGAATACTGAGACCTGTTGATGATGATCAGGTAAGGAGTACAACACTTGTTCTTGGCATGGTGGTATAGGAAAATGATCAAAGACGTGAAGCAGAGACCAGGGTTCCATCCTGCAGTTGATTATTTGCCGCTTCTCGTTAACCATTGTCCAGTTCTCATCGATTACGTTTTAATTCGCGATCACCCGGGACATAACGGTTGGGAGATAGAAATCCGTGCAAGATGTTGTTTTGAGAGAAACCTGAGACACGGTGCGTGTTCATCCAGACTCAAAAATACCTTTAGGTTAGAAGCTCTTTTGCATATTGTACCTCTTGGACTTGGTTCCTAAAGCAGAAATCCACGTATTCAAATGTTCGGGTTCTAAAAAAAAGACATTGGGTTCTACAAGCCACAGATCCTGAGGTTACAGATTAATGTGTTGTTTTAAATCATTGAAACGTTTTAACTCTTCGACGAACAAAAGCGAAAACAAGCGTAGGAAGAGCCTGAAGACACGAGGCGCATTAGGAGAATGACTTCACCAGCTAATCCTCGTTCTTTGTGTGTAAGTTTCAGCGCTAATTTACTTCCAGCCTGTTCGTGCTTGCCGAAGCACTTTAAACTCATCCGTTCCAATATGTTCTTCAGGATGAGCTCCGCCCCAAAGAGGCCGCGTACTAGACTTCCCTTCACGTTCGGAGCCTTGCGTCTGTTCAGGAATCGACCGAAAGCTGTTACGGCTCCGGATATTAGCTTTGCGAAGCCAGACATTAGTCACAAGGTGTATATTAGGTTATCGTAACCCCCCCCCTCAGCCCTTCCCCATGTGGCAAACCAGCTGGTGCTCAGCTTCAGTCTGGAGCTTTTAATGGAGGCCTTGCTTGGAATGATGGTCCTGCCTTTCCGGGTGGTTTACCGCTGTGTGTGTGTGTGTGAGCGTGTGTGTGTCTTAACTGGATGTTAAGATGTCTCTTGGCTCTGTCTTTACCCCACACACACACACACACACACACACTCATTTCTCTTCTGTGATGTCTGTTAATTACACTAGCTGTAACACCACATGTAGCTGGCCTCCCACTTTCACCATGCAGTGTACAGGCACGTCTCTAACCAGCTACGGAGCTCAACAACAAACCACAGGGACGCTCCACGTGCAAACGTTAAAGTCCCGCGTCGGTAGCGTGCAGCTTCGCGTTCAGAGACGTCAGTTGAACTCGAGTCTCCAGTGTCCGAGGTAAAGCTTTCCACCGTAGGAACGTCTGAGGATGGAGGATGTGGATTATGGTGGCTTCCCGGTAGCATCATGAGATCAAACCGATGGGGAGAATGAAGTATGGCCTTGTTTATTGAATTTTAAATGGTTGTGTTGGTGAATCACGCCACCCTGTTATTGATTTATTTTCCTATGATTTGAATCGACCAGTAGCGTCCCCATTCAGCACGACACACACACACACACACACACACACACACTGTTCCACTACCTAGACGATCGATCTCATCCACTCACACCGCACTTCCTCCCTCTTCTCATCCTCCCATCACCGGCTTTTTAAAGCAACACCGGTATTCCGTCTCTGTATTGATCCATATCCATATTCCGCCGGATACGGAGCGCTGGCTGAACATCCTCCATTCGTCTCCGATTACATCCTTTTAATCATCCCCGTCTCCGTCTCCTCATGTCTCCTCGTGTCTCCTGATTCATCCGCCGTCTTCTTACCGTCACTCAGTGTTTCATTCATGAGTGTAAAGTTCACTTGGGTCCGAACGCGTCGTTCGGCTGTGTGACTGAGGGAAGGATACCGAGGGTTATATAGTGAACACGCTAGCGCTGCACAGGAGAGATGGAGAGAAAGCGGGGAAAGAACGAGGACAGGAGGTGAGACAGGGACAGGAAGAGGACGCGTCTTGCGTTCATACTAGCAGTTCATTCTTTCATTCTTAATTTCTTTCACACACTTTCATTGAATCTTTCTTTCACACTCTTTAACTGTCTTTCTTTCACACTCTCTTCAGCTGTCTGTCTTTCTTTCACACTCTCTTTAGCTGTCTGTCTTTCTTTCACACTCTCTTTAGCTGTCTGTCTTTCTTTCACACTCTCTTCAGCTGTCTGTCTTTCTTTCTTTCACACTCTCTTTAGCTGTCTGGCTGTCTTTCTTTCACACTCTCTTTAACTGTCTTTCTTTCACACTCTCTTTAGCTGTCTTTCTTTCTTTCACACTCTCTTTAGCTGTCTTTCTTTCTTTCACACTCTCTTTAGCTGTCTGTCTTTCACACTCTCTTTAGCGGTCTGTCTTTCACACTCTCTTTAGCGGTCTGTCTTTCACACTCTCTTCAGCGGTCTGTCTTTCTTTCACACTCTCTTCAGCTGTCTGTCTTTCTTTCACACTCTCTTCAGCTGTCTGTCTGTCTTTCACACTCTCTTCAGCTGTCTGTCTTTCACACTCTCTCTAGCTGTCTGTCTTTCACACTCTCTTTAGCTGTCTGTCTTTCACACTCTCTTTAGCTGTCTGGCTGTCTTTCTTTCACACTCTCTTTAGCTGTCTGGCTGTCTTTCTTTCTTTCACACTCTCTTTAGCTGTCTGGCTGTCTTTCTTTCACACTCTCTTTAGCTGTCTGGCTGTCTTTCTTTCACACTCTCTTTAGCTGTCTGTCTTTCACACTCTCTTTAGCTGTCTGTCTTTCACACTCTCTTTAGCTGTCTGTCTTTCACTCTTTCACACTCTCTTTAGCTGTCTGTCTTTCACACTCTCTTTAGCTGTCTGGCTGTCTTTCTTTCACACTCTCTTTAGCGGTCTGTCTTTCACACTCTCTTTAGCTGTCTGTCTTTCACACTCTCTTTAGCTGTCTGTCTTTCACACTCTCTTTAGCTGTCTTTCTTTCACACTCTCTTCAGCTGTCTGGCTGTCTTTCTTTCACACTCTCTTCAGCTGTCTGTCTTTCTTTCTTTCACACTCTCTTTAGCTGTCTGGCTGTCTTTCTTTCACACTCTCTTTAGCTGTCTGGCTGTCTTTCTTTCACACTCTCTTCAGCTGTCTTTCTTTCACACTCTCTTCAGCTGTCTGTCTTTCTTTCACACTCTCTTTAGCTGTCTGGCTGTCTTTCTTTCACACTCTCTTTAGCTGTCTGTCTTTCTTTCTTTCACACTCTCTTTAGCTGTCTGTCTTTCACACTCTCTTTAGCTGTCTTTCTTTCTTTCACACTCTCTTTAGCTGTCTGTCTTTCACACTCTCTTTAGCTGTCTGTCTTTCTTTCACACTCTCTTCAGCTGTCTGTCTTTCTTTCTTTCACACTCTTCAGCTGTCTGTCTTTCTTTCACACTCTCTTCAGCTGTCTGTCTTTCTTTCACACTCTCTTCAGCTGTCTGTCTTTCTTTCTTTCACACTCTCTTCAGCTGTCTGGCTGTCTGTCTTTCACACTCTCTTTAGCTGTCTGTCTTTCACACTCTCTTTAGCTGTCTGTCTTTCACACTCTCTTTAGCTGTCTGTCTTTCACACTCTCTTTAGCTGTCTGGCTGTCTTTCTTTCACACTCTCTTCAGCTGGCTGTCTTTCTTTCTTTCACACTCTCTTCAGCTGTCTGTCTTTCTTTCTTTCACACTCTCTTCAGCTGTCTGTCTTTCTTTCACACTCTCTTCAGCTGTCTGTCTTTCTTTCACACTCTCTTCAGCTGTCTGTCTTTCTTTCACACTCTCTTCAGCTGTCTGTCTTTCTTTCTTTCACACTCTCTTCAGCTGTCTGGCTGTCTTTCTTTCACACTCTCTTTAGCTGTCTGGCTGTCTTTCTTTCACACTCTCTTTAGCTGTCTGTCTTTCTTTCACACTCTCTTCAGCTGTCTGTCTTTCTTTCACACTCTCTTCAGCTGTCTGTCTTTCTTTCACACTCTCTTCAGCTGTCTGGCTGTCTTTCTTTCACACTCTCTTTAGCTGTCTGGCTGTCTTTCTTTCACACTCTCTTTAGCTGTCTGTCTTTCACACTCTCTTTAGCTGTCTGTCTTTCACACTCTCTTTAGCTGTCTGTCTTTCACACTCTCTTTAGCTGTCTGGCTGTCTTTCTTTCACACTCTCTTTAGCTGTCTGGCTGTCTTTCTTTCACACTCTCTTCAGCTGTCTGTCTTTCTTTCTTTCACACTCTTCAGCTGTCTGTCTTTCTTTCACACTCTCTTCAGCTGTCTGTCTTTCTTTCACACTCTCTTCTTTCACACTCTCTTTAGCTGTCTGGCTGTCTTTCTTTCACACTCTCTTCAGCTGTCTGTCTTTCTTTCTTTCACACTCTCTTCAGCTGTCTGTCTTTCTTTCTTTCACACTCTCTTTAGCTGTCTGGCTGTCTTTCTTTCACACTCTCTTTAGCTGTCTGTCTTTCACACTCTCTTTAGCTGTCTGGCTGTCTTTCTTTCACACTCTCTTTAGCTGTCTGGCTGTCTTTCTTTCTTTCACACTCTCTTTAGCTGTCTGGCTGTCTTTCTTTCACACTCTCTTTAACTGTCTTTCTTTCACACTCTCTTCAGCTGTCTGTCTTTCTTTCACACTCTCTTTAGCTGTCTGTCTTTCACACTCTCTTTAGCTGGCTGTCTTTCACACTCTCTTTAGCTGTCTGTCTTTCTTTCACTCCTAATGTCTTTCACACTTATTCTATCGTTTGTTCTTTCACTCTCTTTGGCTCATTTTTACCTTCTTTCTTTCTTCCTCTTTTCCTTTCCGTTTTCTTTCTAATTCTCTTTCACTTTTTTTTAGTAATTTCTTTCGCACTCTTTCCCTGTGTATTTATTTTTTTGCTCGTGCACAGAGTCGTTGATGTGTTCTCTAAACTGAATAGATTTGTGTCTTTCCTCAGGTGTGTGTTCAGCGCTCCTGTATTCACAGATTGTTCTATAAACATGTAAAAGACGTGTCGATGCTCCTGAGTGTGATTTCACCTTCACTGCAGTCCAGCGTCCTCTCTGCTCCGCTTTCACCACGCTCACACACTCTGCTCCGCTTTCACCACGCTCACACACTCGGAGCGGTTACATGAGCTTGTGTGTGTGTGTGTGTGTGTGCTTAGGACCAGTGCTGGCTCTGTCAGTGTGGATTCACTGCGTTCGTAAAGCCTCGATGTAGAAGTGCAGTGTAGCTGTAAGAGCATTAGTTTAAATGTGTGCTGTAGAGCTGCGGTGGGTCATGTGACTGCGTGGGGGCGGGGCTATGATTACTCCAACCCTGCACCTAAGATAATTCATATATGTTCATTCATTCATCCTTCTTTCACTTCCTTCTTTATTGCACTCTTTCACCGCCTCTTTCTTTCTTTCTTTCTTTCTTTCTTTCACGCTTCGTTTTTCTTTCTTGCGCTAAAAACACATTCATTCATCTGTGCATTCTTTTGCGCTTTTTCACTCTTTTGCTGCCTTGATTTTTTTCCCTCTTTCACTCTCTCTTTTCCCGCCTCTCTTTCACTCTTTTGCTCTCTCTTTTCCCCCTCTCTTTCACTCCTTTGCTCTCTCTTTTCCCCCCTCTCTTTCACTCTTTTGCTCTCTCTTTTCCCCCCTCTCTTTCACTCTCTCTTTTCCTCCCTCTCTTTCGCTCTTTTGCTCTCTTTTCCTCCCTCTCTTTCACTCTTTTGCTCTCTCTTTTCCCCCCTCTCTTTCACTCTTTTGCTCTCTCTTTTCCCGCCTCTCTTTCACTCTTTTGCTCTCTCTTTCCCCCCTCTCTTTCACTCCTTTGCTCTCTCTTTTCCCGCCTCTCTTTCACTCTTTTGCTGTCTCTTTTCCTCCCTCTCTTTCACTCTCTCTTTTCCTCCCTCTCTTTCACTCTTTTGCTCTCTCTTTTCCCCCCTCTCTTTCACTCCTTTGCTCTCTCTTTTCCCCCTCTCTTTCACTCCTTTGCTGTCTCTTTTCCCCCTCTCTTTCACTCTTTTGCTCTCTCTTTTCCCCCTCTCTTTCACTCTCTCTTTTCCTCCCTCTCTTTCGCTCTTTTGCTCTCTTTTCCTCCCTCTCTTTCACTCTTTTGCTCTCTCTTTTCCTCCCTCTCTTTCGCTCCTTTGCTCTCTCTTTTCCTCCCTCTCTTTCACTCTTTTGCTCTCTCTTTTCCCCCTCTCTTTCACTCCTTTGCTCTCTCTTTTTCCCCCCTCTCTTTCACTCCTTTGCTGTCTCTTTTCCTCCCTCTCTTTCACTCTTTTGCTCTCTTTTCCCCTCTCTTTCACTCTTTAGCTGTCTTTCACGCTTTAGCTGTCTCTTTTCCCTTCTCTTTCACTCCTTTGCTAGCTCGACCTTGTTGCATTCAGTCTTCTGGCTGTTCTGTGATCTACACCACGGTCTTGTCCCGTGTGTGACGTTCACCTCACACACTCGTGGTTTGTTGTGCACGAGTGATGTAATGCAGTTAACGGACACTCGATGAGGTTGTTTACCGCGTCTGGCCCTCCGTGGGGTTAGACTCCTTGTTTACCCTGGCTAATTTAAATGAACGGGAAACATACCCCTCCTGCGGTGCATGGACCCCTTACAAGAACAGAAGCGTCTCCGCCGGTCTCTTCGGCGCCACACAGAAACAGACACCGTGACATTCGAGAGCTGATTTTAAATACGTTAACATGTGGAAAGAGCAGCCGGGTGCTGGTTGTGTGCTGTGTGGTCACCTCCACACACACACACACACACACACACACTCGATTGCTCAACAGGATGAGGCTCGAGATGAAATCACACACGACCTCATCAACCTATCAATCAGTTTCTGGAGGTTTTATATAGAAGAATAAAAATCACCAGATGATATTTGTTACATCACCGCACCCTTTGATAGAATATTTGTGCCGTTTCTATTCACGTCGATGTAACCGGGCCAGGTTCTGCTGGTTCTCTCGGACACCCGTTCTCTCGTTGCTTAACCGAGCTCACATGTCTGGACACTAAAATAAACATCTGGGGATGCAATCGGCCGTGAGGTGAAGGAAAGGAGAGTGGGCTCTGAACCACGGAGCTGCATTTAGAGCCTCGTAGTGTCGAAGCTGCTAGACCGGACCTCGGCGTGTGTGTGTGGTATTTCACACACTGCACTGATGGAGTACAAATAAAGCCTCTAAACTCTTGTACATCAATGCTGTATGGCGTGTATAATAATAATAACAAGTAAAGTGTCATAACGGGTATATATAATCAACACCAGGATGGTGCGATACGGCTCACGACGTAGAGTTAACGCAACTACCTTGAAGTGGGGGAGGGGAGGGGGGTAGTTCTGTGGAAGTACATGTGGGTAACACTTCCCAGAATCGAAGCACAAGATGCAGCATGTATGCATTCCTCTAGCGCTTGCTGTAAAAGATGATGTTGCTGTAAACATCTTCGAATATAAAACCCGAACGAGCCACTCACGGGAAATCTCACCTGCCCGTGTTACCTTATTATTCAGTGCTTTATATTTATCTGACTGCTTTCTGCTGTCAATGTAGAAATAAGTATTCAAAGCCTCTGGTATATTTTGTTT
>JAFFST010046722.1:203453-232477 GCA_022414735.1 Noturus placidus
GGGCCCCCCCCCCCCCATGTGGAGCGGCGTCACTCCATTGTAAATAATGTTAGTGGTGATGTAATATCACTCATGTTGATAACTGGTGTAAATAACTAAGACAAGATTTGAACTCCCTTGGCCTGAGTTGCTGTTAACATCTGTGTATATCTCTTTGTGCCCCCCCACCCCCATCCAGACCACTCCAGCTCAAGCGGCACGCTGTGTTTCCAGCCCCTCCGCTCGCAGAGCTCCATCCCCACCGCACATGTCATGCCATCTCCATCCAGCTCCAAGCTCAGCGCCCAGTCGGTTCCCAGCAGCCCGTGGAACAGCAGCCAGCTCTCCTCTCCCGTCTCAAGCCCGCTGGACATGAAGGACCCTCGACCCGTGCGCCGCTGGTCCTCCCTCACCCGCCTGGGCGGCCAAGAGAAAAGCGGCAGGACGTCGTGTCACCCGGATGCCCACGGATCACTGGACCGCAGCCTGCTCCACGCCCGGGCCGACTCGTCTCTGCTCAAGCCGAGCACGCTGGACCTGAGCTACAGTGCCTTACCCGAGAGCAGAGCTTCCCTCGTGATGCCCAGGGGGCACCAGGCCGTCGGTGGGTCACCCATCCAGCCCAGCGTAAGGACTCAGATGTGGCTGAGCGATCAGATGGAGTTCAGACCCGAGGGCGTGAGCACGTGGCTGAGCGAGCAGCAGCAGCGAGACAGGATGAGGCAGGAGGCCGAGCTCGCGCAGGTAAGAGAAACGTTTGACGCAACACATCCGCCATGAGCAGTCAGCTGTGTTCAAGCAGGAACGATGCAGACATAATAATAAACCTTATTTTATAGAGAGCCTTTAAAACCTGACTGCTCATGCTCACTTGCCTAGAAATATTTTGAAAGGTCAAACTTGCTCTTAGAATATACATAGTAAATATTGTGCTGCCCCCTAGTGGACAGACTCCATCCTAGCACCATCAATGCCTCAAAATTCTTTATAAGCACAACACATGCCTCTTTACCTGTAAAAACTACAGAAGCATTACTTTAATATACATACACTCATATTTTGCCTATTTATTATGTACATGTATATGAGAGAGAAAGATGGATATGATGAAATGGATTTTTGTCTGTAAGTGTAGGAAGTTAGTGAGGATTCTGAAAATCTGAAATCTCAGCATCTGTCCCAGTATTTTCTCTCTCTCTCTCTCTCTCTCTCTCTCTCTCTCTCTCTCTCTTTTTTGTAAAACTATACATAAAAAATATCAAAACGCAATAGAACTAAAGAAACATGAGATGGCTCATAGGTGTGATCATCAGTGGAGGATATTTATTATCAGTTTAGTATCACATACACCTTCATTCTAATCTCCCTCTCATGTATGTGCTGACATTTTAAACCCGCGCACTCGTGCACGTGCAAAACAACATCGATTACATTTCTGCACACACTATATACAAACCAAACCGTGTAACATCAGCGTTTCAGCCTGTAAGATGGTGGGGTTTTTTTTTTTCTGTGATCAAACGGCCATGCGAGTTTCATCATTGTACACCACATTGCTTTCTTTCTGTATGGACTGGAGATCCGAGGTCGCCGGTCTGGGTCCTGGAAGACCATTTCAGCTCTGCCAGACATGGCCATGAGGGTGAACGACATGGCAAAAATAGTGTATTAATATACGTAATATATATCAAGATATTTAGGTCTGCAAACTGGTAAAATATACAAGAAGAAACAATAATATCGATATTGTGATAAATGACCTCACAATATACTGTTTTTGAGATATTGTCGTAAACGTTCTTATCAATTGATTGGATGTCGCTGATTTGTTCTTAAAATGTTACGCTTATGGGCGTGTCTAAAGTGTCCGTAGTGTATGAATGTGTGTGTGTGTGTATGTGATTGTGCCCTGTGATGGACTGGTACCCTGTCCAGGTGCCCGATGCCTCCTGGGATAGACTCCAGGTTCCCCGTGACCCTGAAAAGGAGTAAGCGGTTGAAGATGGATGGATGTTACACTTCTTTTCAGTGTTAAATTATTTATTTTTGTCACTGTAAAAAAATTGTGTTGTGATGTGACTATTGGTTTGCTGCCATTTTTATAAAAAAATTTTGCATACTTATTTTTCATATATATCTTTAAGCATCCTGGTACTATATATGGTATGATTTTTGTAGGGATTTTAGATTTTTGTTCTGACCCCTACTGCCACTTCTGTGATGGATTTAAGGACATTTTGTTTGACGCCCTGACAAATAAATCACTTTTTAAAAATAAACCTTTTTGTGAGCAGGAATCACAAGTCATCAAGTTTTATCATCAGCCCTTACCGAACAGCGTAGCCGAGGGTCTGCAGATCTCCCATAATGCACTGTGGAGTTAACAGCGAGTAGGGGTGCAATTAAAGACATTAAAGTCTTAGGTTTTTATTCGTTGCAGTATATAAATCACCACTAGATGGTGCAAGCGAGTCAGATGTGTTTGTCTTAAGTGCCATTGGACGGATAAAATGGGCAGACAGGTTGTGTTTGATCGAAAAGTCATGTGATCATCGCACGTATGTAAGCTTTAATTGATCTGTTCTCACGTGTAACTCGAGAACTTCCCTAAAACCCCCGAACGTGTCGCTTCTTTATGACGTCAAGTTATTTTAAACGTCATCTATGGTTTATTGATCCGTTTTAAACTCTGATTTTGTTTTGGTTTCTGTGGGAGACTATAAAAAAAATGAAAAATGTAAAAAAAAAAAAAAAAAAAAGTGTCTTTTATACTAAAGATAATTCTTTTTACCGACGTGATGGATTCAGACTACAATCCCAGACTGCTGCAGCTCCACATGTAGACGTGAATCCAATCCAAATCAGGCTTTAATCAGTGAAACGGACATTTCCTGGGTTAAACAGCATGTTTTAGTGGGCGGGACTTTGACTGGCTTGTGAAAAGTGGGCGTCCCGGCACGTCTTGTCTGACCGGCTGTTAGTTTTTAATCGCAGCGATGTAGCTAAAAATTCTGAGGCTATTTAAATGTGGGAAAACTTCTAGTGCTGCCCTTTAGTGGAAGATTACATGCAAATTAGAATTGCTTTGCGAGCACGATCTGCGCGTGTGAGCTTTCGCAGTAAAAAGGTCAGTTTCGATTTGTTTGGCGTTAAGAAGTGCTCACCTTTTCCACATAAGAGACCTCCTAGATTGCTTTCGGTGTTAAAGCAATGCATCAAAATGTCATTCATGAAGTGATGGTGGAACAGACACTCAAACATAGTGTGTGTGTGTGTGTGTGTGTGTGTGAGAGAGAGAGAGAGCGAGAGATCCCCCGATACCTCTCCCTCTATAGTAAATGTGTTCAGGCCATATTAAGTCTTGATCGCTTGAGGTGAGCGGCTCAGGTCAGCTTATATGAGCTTGACCAGAATGAGCAAGAGCAGCAGCACGATGACGATGAGCAGGAAGTTGAGCAGCAGGTTGAGACCCCGGTTGTTCGTGAGATCCATGGTGAACATCGGAGTTGGCGTGTCGGAGTTCTGGACGATGGCAGAGTGCGAGCTCGCAGCGAGGCGGCGTGTGGCTCAGGGACGGCCGTGCTCAGCGTGCAGTGCCGGGAGGAGGACCAGGTTACACCACGCTGTCCGTCCTTCACACATTGAAAGAGCTAAACACCATCAACAAGGATAGATAAGAGCACAGCGTCGCCGTTCTTAATAAGAAACCGCTTGTTCATTTGCTGTCTGACTTTCACATCTCACATTTTTATTGAATTTTTTTTTTGCCCAAGAGCAAGAGTCTGCCATTTTAGCTATTAAGTTTAAAGCGGAGCTTTGTTCTACACATCACTGATTTCAGTTGTCCAAGATGGCCGACGCCTCAACGTTCAATACTGTAGTGCACGTTTCTCCATAAGTAACATAACTATATATCTGCAAACGCAGAATCTGATGACCCTGGTGTTTTCTGCGCTCATCTTAAGCTGATACCGAGGGGCGGGGCTTAGGTAGTACAGCAGCCATGTTGAGAGTTACACGTTGCCCTATTCCTGAAGTATTCGAAGCAGTGGACATTCTCTGGTTTAGTTTATAGATTACGATAATTCACGACTTGTCCTGTCGTATGGAATAATGAGGAGAATTTTACACTTGTGACAAAATGGAATAACAAAATGGTTTCTTGAATTAATATAAATAAAGCCTGTTGTTTGGACAGATGGCAAAAAAAAAAACGGTGACGTGTAACATTTTGACAAGGTTCTGAGAGCTGTGGTAAAATTCTATCAAATTATTTCAATAACGTCTTTGCGGCTAAAAATAAACGACGCTTAAATTAAGTCTACGTTTCCACTAGTTTACGACAAAGTCATAAAGGATCTGTGACGTTTAGAGCTGGACAATATTACAAAATGACCTTGATCGTGATGAATGATGTCACAACACCGTTTTCCTGAGCATTGTCGGTATATTTCAACCGTGTCAAATATTTCCCTCGTCTTCCTAGATAATGGAGTCTAATCGAACTCGTATACCTTGATGTAGATCGTGGATCATAGAAAGATCTCCAACTACAGTGATAACGTTTTTAGTCAGCTACGTTAGCCTCATACCTCTGGAGCAAAACTAAAGACGTAAACGTCAGGCGCCAATCGATTGGCGGCAAACTGTTGACACTTTAAGGTCGTAGTTATGGTTTGTGTGTTTAGTTTCGGACGCTAATGTGGGTGAACCATAGCGTGGTGGGGGATTAAGAAACTTGCTCCACACACATACACATATTCATATCTTTGAGTGTTTATTGTAGCCTTATTAATATTCAGTGTTACATAGGGTATAGTGCAGTGCTCAGGCTTTGAGTCCATTTCTCAGTCCTGTTATGTGAGCTCAGGGGAAGGGACAGGGAATCGGGAATGTGGAATCGGTTCTAGGGTCCTCAGACTCCCACAATTCCCTGCGGCTACCCCGCTGGTGTGCCGTTATTTGATGGACCGGAGTGTATTATTTGCAAGAACAGTGTGATGAAATTCATGCAGCATGCAGTCAACTCAGATATACAGTTAAACCCCGCCCCCTGCTCTGACCCCAGCCCAAGCCCCTCCCTGACTGAGTCCATGGCCCTGATTGGCCGCAAGGCCATGTCCCGGCCCCTCCTCCAGCTCACATTAGCAAGACGATGATGTAGATGAGCAGCAGGCAGATGAGGATGAGGCAGAAGTTGACGAAGAGGTTCTGCATGTTCTGCTTAGCCTGCTGGGGAAGCTCCATGGTGGACGCCCTCCTGATGGCCGCACGGGTCATGTGCTGCACCTTCTCCATAGTACGCTAGCACTGTGCAAGTAGGGTGCTGGAGGTGAAGTGCGCGCGCACACACACACACACACACACACACACATACAGAGAGAGAGAGAGAGGTGTAGGAGTGCAGAAGGATGAGATGGAGAGTGTGGTGTGCAGTTGCTCGTAGTGCTTGTGAGGACAGAGGTGGTCCAGGAGCTGGTGGAGTCCACAGAGCTGATGGAGGGAGCAGCAGAGAAGCTGAATGAATACGCATGCACACAATATGGGAGCAGTCATGCCACATTTACATGCATGCACAACATACTGAACTGTTCATGGGCTGTTTTGAAAGAACCTTTCTGTAGACTGTTCAGCAATGCACCGAAATGATTCACTCAAACTGAACATTAAAGCACCTATTGCACGTTAACTGCTCTTATCCAGAGCGACTGACATAAGTGCTTTGTAGTCCTCAATAAATAAATAAATAAATCCTTAAGGGTTAGGGTTAGACCCCGCGACACGTCCTCCTGCTAGTGAACCCCGCGACACGTCCTCCTGCTAGTGTACCCCTCGACACGTGCTCCTGCTAGTGTACCCCTCGACACGTGCTCCTGCTAGTGTACCCCTCGACACGTCCTCCTGCTAGTATACCCCTCGACACGTTCTCCTGCTAGTGAACCCCGCGACACGTCCTCCTGCTAGTGAACCCCGCGACACGTCCTCCTGCTAGTGTACCCTGGACTGAACATCGACAACCTGTGACTTAAAATCCTAGTGCTGTTAATATTACTGTTATTTATTACCCTGTACTTTTCCAACAGTCTATTTAGCTTTTTACGCTTTTAATCTTTATTCAGGACTTTTGTATTAATCAGCATTCAACTGATAAAGTACAATACAAGTACAAGAAACACCAATTATACAACTATTCCACCTTATGTATGATGTTCTGCTTTCAGTTAATAATAGTGAATTCTTCTTTGACAATTCTCAGCATTTTTATTTTCTTGGTCCAATAAACAAATTGCAATTGCTTTAGACATTTTCAGCCAAATATTTCTGAAACTTTAATGGCGCTCTGTTGGTCAGCCAAATTTAGCTTCGAAGGAGTTTTATTTTTTATGCAGTGACCAATTGCTCAACGTTGTGTTTATTCAGGAGTATAACTCCGAGACGTACATAAGAGCCATGATAAAGGATCCTAAATCGAGGATCAAGATTTCCTCAAGAATTCAGCAGGACTGCCAATACTTAACGATTTCCACACTCTGACCAGCTTTAATCGATCTCCAAATAAATTTCTCCAAAAGCATTTAATCATAAACATGGGCTTAGGGTCACTTACAGGGCAGGAGGTTTCCTCGGAGTTATTCACCGCAGAATCCTTCATCTGATTGGTTAGAACGTGTTGATTAATATATCTAACAGCGTCTCTGTCGGAAGTTATTGTAACTAGTGTCTAGTGACTATAGTAATCATTGATACGGTGATGTGCGATGTGTATATATTTTTTTAAATATATAACTTATTTAATGAAAAATGATTAGTCAATGGTGATATATACACAGGCGGCTGTGGCTCAGTCGGTAGAGCGGGTTGTCCACTAATCCACTAATCGTGGGGTTGGTGGTTGGAATCCTGGCCCGGGTGATCCCATGCCGAAGTGTCCTTGGGCAAGACACTGAACCCTCAGTTGCCCCCGATGGCAAGCTAGCACCTTGCATGCAGCTCTGCTACCATTGGTGTGTGTGTGTGTCTCATTTGTAAGTCGCTTTGGATAAAAGCGTCTGCTAAATGAATATATATATATATATATATATATATATATATATAATTTATTTGTTTTTAAAGAACACCATACTTTAAAAAAAAAATCCATTTATAGTTACATTTCATGTTGCTAGAGCTGTATTTATATTTATTTTTTTCGTCGTGCTTAGTGCGCTCGCTTAATAAAAAGCAGAACGTAGCTAAAAATGCTTCAGGAATGCAATTCAGAGGCGTACTTTTGGCGCAGAACATTTCAGTAGTTTGTTTTATGCTCGTTTTCTAGTTGATGAACCCAGTACTAAAGCATGCCAGTTGTTTACACGCGGTCCTAGAAGCCTAACGATAATCCATCAGTAGCTAACATTTGGCCAAGGGCCCGATCCAGCTCGCGCTGGAAGGAAATAATCTCTGGGTTTATAGTTTCATGCCGAAGAAGGACTAAAATACTGACGAGTAAATCGCAGTGCTCTTGGGTACACTGGGCGCAGCCGTCAAGTGCTTTGCTGAAAGATAAAACACTCCATTATCAAGACTTCAGCGTTTATGTGGAGAGGCGCTTATCTTCCTCTCGCACTGCTTTAGTTGGCTCCTGTTCGGCGCGAAGGCCCCATGAGGGAGCGTTCCCAGAGCCTCCAAAGCCGTACGTCCTCAAAAAGGCCCCGGCTGACGCTATCAGCCACGCACACTACAGATTATTCTTAGGAATGACCTTTGACTGTCAGCAGGCACAATGTGCCTCTGTCCAGAACTCATTGCCTGCATTTTACCGGCTATGATAAGGAGGCATGAACACCGCCAGATCCTTGCTATCTCTGCACATCATCTCTGACCGGATGTGCGTCACTGGTAAGTGTTTAATTGATCGCATGTAGCTTTCTAGCGCTTGGCCCCTTCTACTCGCCGATTTAGAGATGAACCAGATCTTCAAGGCATTTTAACGAGATTTAAACGATTTCCGCAATTCATCTCTTTTAGGGCGGTTTTCGTTGCCAAGCCATGTGTGTACAAAAAAAAAAAAAAAAGATTATGAGGAGCCTCTTTTCCACTGTAGGGTCACTCGGTTCTGAGCAAGCACGGAAACGTCTGAATATTTATGTTCGTGTTTGCGGTGTTTACTGCTTCATCACCCTGTCAGCACGGCTTGAGCGAGTATGGCTGCAGCATGATACACAAACACCTCCTCTCTCACACACACACTTGAAACTCAAAAGCGTGTGCCAACAACGTCGCCCAGAAACATTCCAGCGCCCAAGCAGAGCGCGGCTTCAGGCGATAACTTCACGAGGACGCTGTGAGGTCTCCCAACACACCCCTCACAGGCTAGGGAAACGTACCCTTACATGGTTACTCCGAGCACATCGCTACTATTACGGCTGCATTTATTTTGAAAGTGTCGCAGAGCATCGCTTGGATAAATGTAGGTGCTCTTCATCATCTGAACATCTACAGAGTGCCAGAGTGAGCGAGAGAGAGAAAGAAAGAAAAGGTCTGGCTCGAACCGAAGAAGGAAGTCCACAGCCGCAGATTCCCCAGACCCGTGTGGGTTTACGCACGCTTTGTTTCCCCGCTGTTCTGGCAGCGTTCCTGCACAAATAAAGTCCTCTCGGGGCAGAGGGAGGGGCGTGCGACTGCATACTGCAACTTTCCATGATGGCATGACGGAGCAATGTGTGGCTCTGAGAGCCATCGTTACAGCTCACTCAGACGCCACACATGCACTATACCTTTTCTCGTAGTATTGTCTACAGTAGGATGTTCAGCTAACGTTTTGACGTAGGTTTTAAGGCTGGAAATATACTGCGTGTATAAAGTCTGGACTGAGATCTGCAAGTCTGTACAGTGTCATTATAACGGCCTCCAGTATGCCAATGACTCCCAAAACGTTTGGATGTGTAGACGCCCCTGACTTCCGCTCAAATCATTCTGGCTTGCATGATAAATGATAATATTTAGGGCTCGATCAATGTGTGTAAGTACGGTATACACTTGTCATACGCTTACAGTTTGATGTCTTTTCATCTAGAAACCGTGACATGTTTATGGGGGGGGGACGGGGGGACTGTGTGTGCGAGTGTGTGTTTATTCGGTAATACAAATGAAGAAAATGTGAACAGATAGTCAGCTGATCCTGGAGTGATTTATTTATTTCACTGATCGATATCTTACATTCTGTTCTTCATTCTAGCAAACGCCTGTTTTTGTATAACTGCTTTGATGTATGCGTATCAGTGTGTGTGAGCGTGTACGGGTGCGCGCGTCTTACCTGAGCCTGTGGAAGCGAGGCGGTAGCAGTCAGGTCCAGCCTGCGTCGGCGAGCTTTACGTCCTCGCTCCGTCCGGTTCACACACAGCTTCAGAGGCTGACAACGGGCTCTGGGAGTTTTTGTTCAGGATGTCTGAGAGTTTTATGAGTGAAAGAACGCAGAGGGGAGGAGAAATCGAGGGGCTGATAGCAAAACAGCGATGCGTAGGAGGGGTCTGAGCTCTCATCTCACGCTTTTGTTTTCTAAGGCCTGGTGGGGTTTTTTTTTTTTTTTTTTTTTCCCCTTCAGCTCAAAGTAGCTTTGAAATTAATTTCTCCATAAAAGGATCGGTGCGCTGATTTCTCTGCAGCTAAATACAGTCTCTCAGAATCTCGGTTTCATCTTCAGTGTCATCAGAAGTAATCAGTTTGAGAATTGAGAGGTTTGTTATTCGTTTTGATGCACATATTAGTCTCGCATTTTGTGCTGATTGTTCTGAACAGCAGGGCTGAATGTCTCGAGAGGCCTGAAAATTTGATTTAGCGGTGCCACGATGTGATTATATCAATTGGGGATTACACCGCTTTATTTTATTATTTTTTTCCAGAATGACAAAACAGCTTTTTCTTTTTTTGTAACACCCCCCCCCCCCCCCCCACAGTTAAACCCCGTACAGTAACCCCCAGTTAAACTCCATAAAGTAACTCCACCTGTTAACCCCCATATAGTAACGCCACCTGTTAAACCCCATATAGTAACCTCACCAGTTACACCCCATATAGTAACCTCACCAGTTACACCCCCATAAAGTAACTCCACCTGTTAACCCCCTATATAGTAATACACCAGTTACACCTCCATATAGTAACCCCACCTGTTAACCCCCTATATAGTAACCTCACCTGTTAACCCCCATATAGTAACTCCACCCGTTAACCCCCATATAGTAACTCCACCTGTTAACCCCCTATATAATAACCTCACCAGTTACACCCCCATATAGTAACCCCACCAGTTAAACCCCCATAAAGTAACCCCACCAATTAAACCCCCATATAGTGACCTCACCAGTTACACCCCCTCATATAGTAACCCCACCTGTTAACCCCCTCATATAGTAAACCCACCAGTTACACCCCCTCATAGTACTTTCTCATTGTCCGTTCCCCTGCCGGAGGATCAACGCAGGTATTCTATTGATGTTGTTGCCAGAGAAGTGTGTGCTTTGCATGACCCTTCCACTGACCTTGTCCAGTCACCTTTTTTTTTCTTATTCCCGACCTTTGACTTCCATCGACTCGACGCAAACTTTTTACAGGGGTTCTCCTGGGAGCATTGCGAACGAGTTTTTTCATAAGCTCCAGAGATAAAAACAGCTCTGAGCTTCCTCTTCCTTATAAGGTGCTTGGCACATTTGAGCAAAGCAAGCTCCAAGAGTGCATTTTTAACCGGAGAGGAAGGGTGATCAGGACACCGCTGTGGCATGTGCTGGCTGTGCTTCCCCTGGATGAGACAGCACGGTTGTTGGCACAGGCTAAATCCCCGCAGCTGAATCCCAGGTACTCAGAGACCAGCGTACGCACTCCTGTACTGAATTACCGCTGTTATTGTCTATACAAAGAGGGGCAATGGTGAATGGAAGTTGGAAGTCAAAGGCACGTCATCCGAGCAGGACGTTTTAATCCTTTGAGCCGTGGGTTTGCCAAACCATGTCCACCACTTGTCCAGGATGACCTCCAGCAGCCCGGCTGCACCGTCCCTCATGGTCAAGTCCTTATTGTTCATTATCATGCCTTGCAAGCAGAGTATCAGTTACGCACGCCATTACCCCCCCCCCCCCCCCCCCCCCAAGTGGAAAGCACAGAGGACCACCGGCGCCGTTTAACTATGCCAGGCTAATGGACAGGCACGGCTTTGGAGTCACTCGTTAAAATGGAGGACCTGTGGAAGGATGGTTGTTAGAATCGACCTTGTTCAGACCATTTCTTTGTTTATGGACTGTTTACTGGTTTGTGCATTCACAAGCCTTGGCTAGTTTGGATGGCACGTCTGCTTATTAACAGCTATATATCTACGTCGCACCTCTTCACTTAGTGCACAGAGCCGCTCTGTGCCTCACCTGTCATCATGTATCTCATAGCAAGGTCATCTCAGGACATCAGAAGCTCTTTGTGTGTACGCCTGTGTATTCAAACATTTTAAATTCCGCAGGCAAAAAAAACCCTTTTGTTTGAGGATTCGATTTAAGGGCTAGGTAATTGGTCCGTTAGTCGGATCTGGTGCGTTTGAGAAGGGATTTTCACTTCCAGTGCTTGGCCCCCTGCCCAACACCTAATTATTCAGATGAAGAGCTTTATTATTAGCTCCTGGAAACTAAGACTAACTCTTCTATGTTCCGTCTGATCGGAGCAGTGTGGGCATGTCACATTGCGTAATTATTGACTTGGCATCTCCCCGGGGACGTGATGAATGCAGCAGCAGTGCCAGTGCTGGAAAGGCAGGTGAGAAATGGCACAGAATAATGTTTCCACAATGCCTTTTACACAATCGAAAGTCACACGGTGTATTTAATGCCTATTTCAAATGGCAAGGTTATTTCAGAAGCTGTAAACTGAGGTGCGTTTTCTTGCTGCTCCACCACTTCTTGTTTATAAAGCTGTTCGATTAGCACCGAGTCATTTTAGACAAGCATTTTAAAGATGTAGCTTAGCATCGTTGGCACCGTACCAGCTACAGACTAATTACTCAGAAGCCCGCGTATTACAGATTTTACTGTACACATCTAGGGAGACTGTAGACGATTGCGATTATCTTCTTGTAGTCTACAGGGTCCAGTTGTTCAACACGTCTCATCTGGATTTGAAAATCCCATGGTTTTGCTATCCAGGATCAAGTAATCCATCTTACTTTTGTGTCGGATTTTCAAAGCGACATTGGATTGGATCGCCCTGATCCAGATAGAAACTTTTCAAGATTGCTAAATCCGGATTACTAGTGCTCTAAATCGGACTACGTATCACAGCGTAGGCTACTAGCTATGTAAAGAACAGCAGGTAGATTAGCCAACATGGGGTCACTTTCAGTTTTATTTTTTCAAATTCTTTTAAACTGTCAGACCCCTCATCTGACTCATCATTACCGCACTGAAATGCTTCATTGGTCGTCTGATGTCTACTTTATCTACTTTACCACGGTAACGGTTAAACAAATCAAGTTCAAAATAGACATAAATGTATACACGAGTTGTTTTATTACATGTTCCTTCCTGAATCCACCCTTCTTTAATCATCCCAATCCTTCTAAAAATGCTTTGACCAACACATACTGAAGATTTGATCCAGATCAAAACCGAGATTGGATCACGTGATCTAATCTGATTTCAGAATCCTTTTTTGTTTTCCATTTGAACAACCCATTTTCACCATTAGATCCGATCAGATTGCTTCTGAACAAGCGGGCCCTGGCTGATTTACTACTCGCAATTGCCACATGTACCACAACTAATGAATTAAAATGTTACCTAGCTAAGACTTTTCTTCTTCTTCTTCTTCGGGTAGAAGACAGTTCTCTAAATGTTAGTTCTGGGAATTTTTTTTCTCTCATAAGCGCATTTTTTTTTATATAGCATTTTTTGTTGTTGGAGCGTTAACACAAATGTCTCCATGACATAATTTTACTTCGGGTCTACCTGGGGTTCCCCTTTCTGATGCAACCCTTCTGGTTTTCCAGGCTTGGGACCGTCCCTGAGGGTTGCACGCACCAAAATGGGGAGGGTTGCGTCAGCGACATTACAGCCTAATCACCTTAGAACCTGTTGAATGCTTGCTGAACGTTCTCTAGTAGCTGGAAGAAATGGTTCTAGATGGAATTTCTGGGCAGTTGCTCAGGTGCAAGGAGGCGGAGCGAGCAAAAAAGAAGTCTAACGTGCTGGTTAAACCGGTAGCTGATGACATTAAATCGCTAAATCTGACATCACGTCTTTCCAAAATAGTCCAGATAAAGATATGAAGAAAGTTTTCCGATTGAAAAGACCAACATGGTCAGTAGTATGTTTAGCATATATTAATAGCGTAGCTAATTGAAAGAAGCTACTGTAATTGTGAAAAGTAATGCCAGGAACAATGCAGTAGGGATTATGTGTAGCATTGGTTTGGATTGGGTCTTTTACACCCTGAACTATTCTGATACCAAATTCAAACTGCTGCTCATGAATAAAACATGACTAGTCTGGCGTCAACACCAGGTTAAACATTTCCTATCAGTCTCTAGGATCTGACACCCAGAGCTGATGTAAAGTTCTCCCGATAGTTGAGTGTGTGCCAGGCGTCTGTAGACACGCCAGGAGTGAGTGGCACCAGAGCTGACTGAGTTCAGAGAATTGGC
This sequence comes from Noturus placidus, assembly GCA_022414735.1. NCBI lineage: Eukaryota > Metazoa > Chordata > Actinopteri > Siluriformes > Ictaluridae > Noturus > Noturus placidus. Next base: position 217,090 of record JAFFST010046722.1, read on the forward strand.
AGCGGATAAGCTGTGAAGTCTGGCAGTGGACGGGCTTCCTAGTGAGGCTTTGACGAGGATGAGATCTTCTCCCAGTTCACGCCGAGCAGTCACACACCTCTTTTATTCATTCAGGTACTGGAAAGTGAAGCATAGAGCTGGGCTCCTGCAGATCCTGGACCAAAAAAAATGGTTTTAAATGCCGTGCTGGTCAAATATGAAGCTTTGTCCAGGTGGTTTAAGTTACTAATTTGGTTATATTTGCAACATAAACAACGTCAAACTGAAGACACTGTTGAATTTTGCTGGAATTCTTTCAGGAGGAGAGAAGTTTGGTCAGAATTTCTTTGGGAGCAGCCAGGATCTGTCAATTATTTTGTTAGCGAGCTGGATTGGTCCAGATTCATTTGGGAGCAGGCAGGATCTGTTCGAATTCTTTTTGGGCTAGGGTTCAATTGGTCTGAATTTTTTTGGGAACAGGTGGGATCGGTCCAGATTCTTTTGCACGAGGGTGGGATTGGTTAGGGTTCTTTAAGGGGAGAAAGGGAAAAAATTCTTATTTTGAGAGTGGGCTAGATTGCACAGAATTATTTTGGGAGTAGCTGGGATGGGTCCAGATTCTTTTGGGAGCGGTGGGATTGGTTTAATTTCTTTCAGAAGTAGGTGGGATTATGGGACATTGGTTGGAATTCTGATGGTCCGAGCTCTTTCTGGAGAGTGAGGGCGTGATCAGGATTGTCTCGGGAGTAGGCAGTAGCCACACTCTACTACTGTAGAGACTCTGTCTTAATCTACTGCTTTATGGCATGTAAACCAACTTTTAGTCTCAGTACGGTTTCAGTCTGAGCAGGTTTGCTCCGTCTTCTTACTGTAAATATTCGTCCAGTTCAGGCTTCAGAGTCGGCACGTCAGCAGCATGCAGTGCAGATCTCTGTGACCTTGGCCCCGAAGTCACGTTCTCATCCCCGAGCCAAAACGGTTTATAATCGGAAGCGTGCTAAACATGCGCATGGACCTGTGAAGTTTAGTGTGGTAAAGCTGCCATTTCACAGTAAGAAGGCCTTGAACTATTTCCAGCTCTAACATGCACACACTTGCTGTATCCGTCGCGTGATTGGGCGCTTGGTTTTGCTGTTTGATGTATGCGCGCTTGTTTATTGAATCTGAAACAGGAATCGTGATCCATCCCAATGGAAGGCTTGGCATTTAGCATTTTTACTGCAGCCTGGCGTAATGAATGGGCTTCAGCTCTCCAGCAGCTGCTGCTTGTTCTGATTGTTGGCAGCACGTAGGGAGAGACAGACAGACACACAGACATAAACGGACTTCCAAATTCATGAAAGGTTTAGTCAGGAGGGTACTGCCACGGTGGGCTTGTGAGCAGAGATATTTATTCCAGTTTGATTTTTGAGTTCCCATCTGTTTTGAAGTAGAAAGTTAGCTAATGGTCTGACATCACATCTTGATATTCATTAACTCTAAAGCTTTCTGCTGTGTTAAATTAAACTCGAATCTGAGCTTGGAATTTCAGCATTTCCTCAACCTCAAGCTGCAAAGTAGAGGAAAAAAACAACCGAACGTGCTCCCGTGAAGAATTTTCGTCTCGTGTTAGCTCTGTCTGAGCACCAGCACTACTCTAATCTCTCGTAAAAGCAGAGAATCAGAACTTTATGGTGTGAGAAGCCATGTCGGTCTGACCTAATGGGCCGAACTCAGGGTTGAGGACTTCGTCCAGATCTGTCGTGTAGGAATTTCAAGAGGCAGAAAAACGCTGATCTGATTAATAAACATTTTATGAATTGGAGAACAATGGTCTGATTGTCTAATATGGAGGACAGGAGGGTTAGATGATGTGGGAGCCACTGGTTCTACCCAAAAATCTAGCTAAACCGGAGAAACAAAGCTCTTGAGATCTCAAAGAAACAAAGCTCAAAGAGATCTTTACTGGATAACTCTGGTACTTATCCTTTATTTTTTTTTAAGAAACTAAACACAAATCTAACAGTTGGGATTGAGATGTTGACAGCAGGGACATATTAAGCGATACAGTGACATTAATCCAAAGAGGGTTGATGACTTTAGTCGATGTTTTTTGCCATAGTTATTTATAAATTCTGCATCGTACACCCGCTCCCAAAGCAAAGGAGTCAGACTGAGGATCACAGTGTTGTCCGATGTGGTAACACGAGACACCCAGAATGGCAGTGTGCTGCGAATCCTGTGCTCAGCTGTTAGGGGATAACAGAGCTGCTCCTGCGCAGTCATTTCCAACATGGCTGAAAACACCATACCACTCAACTTCACCACGGCAACCTGTCACCTACCCCAGACCTTCTACAGTCCCAGAACATACGTCACAATAAACTGAATGATTACTGTGTGGTAGTGTGTGACTTTATTATTTTAGGGAGAGAGAGATAGCTATAGCGAAAGATAGATCAATAGAGACAGAGAGATATAGAGACATGGAGATAGACCGCTAGATAGAGACATATAGATAGATGGAGATAGAGAGAGAGATAGAAAGAGATATATAGATAGATGGAGATATAGAGATAGATAGATAGATGGAGACATAGAGATATAGAGAGAGATCGATGGAGACAGATAGAGATATAGAAATAGATAGATGGAGATGTAGAGATAGATAGATGGAGATAGACGGATAGATATAAGTAGAGATCGAGACAGAGATAGAGATAGATATAGATAGACAGATAGATAGATAGAGACGGATAGATAGATCGATAGAGATAGATAGATGGAGATATAGAGAGACAGATATAGATAGACAGATATAGATAGAGACAGATAGATAGATGGAGAGAGATAGATAGATGGAGATATAGAGAGACAGATAGAGATAGATAGAGACTGATAGATAGGGAGATAGAGAGAGATAGCTAGAGAGACAGATATAGATAGAGACGGATAGATAGATCGATAGATATAGATAGACGGAGATATAGAGATGTAGATAGATAGAGACAGATATAGAGATAGATAGATAGATGGAGATATAGAGAGACAGATATAGATAGAGAGACAGATAGAGATAGTTAGAGACTGATAGATAGGGAGATGGAGAGAGATAGCTAGATAATAATAATAATTTAATAATTTATATAGCGCTTTTTACAATGGTACATTGTCTCAAAGCAGCTTTTACAGAAATATCATTTTACATTTTTACATTTACAAGCGACTTACAAATGAGACACACTCACACACCAATGGTAGCAGAGCTGCATGCAAGGCGCTAGCTTGCCATTGGGGGCAACTTAGGGTTCAGTGTCTTGCCCAAGGACACTTCGGCATGGGATCACCCGGGCCGGGATTCCAACCACCAACCCTACGATTAGTGGATTAGTGGACAACCCGCTCTACCGACTGAGCCACAGCCGCCCCAAATAGACAGATAGAGATAGATAGAGACGGATAGATAGATCGATAGATATAGATAGACGGAGATATAGAGATGTAGATAGATAGATAGAGATAGATAGACTGATAGATAGGGAGATAGATAGAGATGGAGAGATAGATCGATAGAGATGGATAGATGAAGATATAAAGATAGATAGAGACAGAGATATAGAGAGATAGCGACAGAGATATAGAGCTAGATAGAGATGGATAGATAGAGAAGTAGAACAAGCATCAGCATCGAAATAAAAAATAATAAAATGAAACACATATTTACATTTTTTCAATATTCAGTTTAACTTGAGATTTAAATTTTTTAATACAATTATGGATCTTGTGATTTTTTTTTTTTTGTTTACTTCCTCCAGCACAAAATGAATTCTAGATCTTAATACTTTAAAAAGAAACAGATTTTTAAGTAGATAGTTAATAATATTAATAGAGGGGAAAATGATCATATTCTTTCCATAGAAAGTTTATTTACATCACAGGTACGTATGCACTAAGGCAAGGGTTATTAAGCTGAGTTTTTTAAACACATGGGGTAGTAGTGTGGACCTGGGGGGGGCGCTGTCTTGACATAACTTTTAACCCCTAAAGGAGTCACACTGGAGAGGTTAAAAGGTTACGAACCCCTACTCTTAGAGATTCTGATGACAAGTGTGTAGACTGTGAGTGGACAGTGTGTGAATATAACGTAATATAATTGTTGACATTGTTGTGTGTTGTGCAGATGCTGGCTGGAGCTCCTCCTCTCCCTGTGAACACGCTGGTGAAGATAAAGGAAGGGCTGCTGAGACAGCGCGAGATGGAGATCGACAGGTGAGCTATGATCTATCCCCTGATATAACTGGGGTGGGTGAAACGTCAGAGCCTCCAGCTGAAGAAAAGGAACTGGGCCGAGGGAACTCGCTTGGACGCCCGAGCGGCATCGTGTTCTCATGAACGCAGATGATGCAGGAGCACCTGGCACGATGTATTCGCTAATTTCACGCTATGATCAAATCTCGCGTCCTTAAAAGAAAAGATCCAGGATGGCGAATCTGGCTGTCTGGTTTGGTTTCCTCACCAGAGCGTGTGTATGCGAGTGTGAATGATGGTGTGTCGACGTGCTAGTGTGCGTGCTGAGGAACGCGCTCCCCTGACTGCTGGGTGACCTTCGGCTTGCAGACACACACAAACACACTATCCTTGTGAGGACGTTTCACTAACGTAACCTTTAATGGAGCTAATTAATTCCGTGCTACACATAAAACGGTTATGCCTCTTTTATTTATTTTCATTTGATTGATTTATTATTTTAAATAAAAGCAGTTTTCCTCATGGAAACCAGTCAAAGGTCAAAACTGTCAGATATTCCTGAACTTTTAGGTCCGTTTGATCCATTTGGTCTCCACCAAGATATAAAAACACACACAGACACAGTGGGTTCAGCTCACAACCTGGCACTCATATATATATATATACACACACCGATTTCTGTAAACATAGGAACTTTGAACACCGACTGGCATTACTACTATCTATCATTTAATAAATATAAAGAGCATGGCACGTTTCTAACAGGCTTGACCACTCCAGGATTCCTTCATTACTTGGACGGAGACGAGATATAACCGCTTGTCCATCTTCGTTAGCGAGATAAACGTTCAAACTGAAAGAGTCATGTGACCTAAATGGCGTGCTACTTCATAACAACTATTTTATCGAAAACACGAGTCACTAATACATTTAACATTTGATTGACCGGTTTGTTTGTTTGTTTGTTTGTTTTTAGTCAGATACATTATCGTTTAAAAAGCCATTGAAATCCGGAATGGAAAACTGTTAACGCAGTGAAGAAGCTAAACACGTTTAAAAGGATTTTTTTTAAATGATTTCTATCACCAGTACACTCAAACAGGTACGACTCTTACGCTGTAGACTTTCTCTTGTGTTCCCTGAAAGCTAACGGGTTTCTGTTGATGTGTTTATTTTAACCGTGTCTTTACGCGTGTTGTGGTTTGGCTCGGCGTCTTAATTTAACGTGTTTATTAACTTTCCGTTTGTGCAGATGATAAAACACACATGGCGGTAATAATTCGTGATGTTATTTCACATTTTATACCTGTACAGACTATTAATAATGCATTACTGCCACCTACTGGATGCATTTTGAACTGCATTAACAAGCAAATGATGGGTAATTATGTAACGTAAGTATCTTAAGTGTTTTAAGTGTGGTTTTGAGAACGAGTACCGGTGCTCATTTGGAAACATGTCTTAACCGACGCTTGTAAAATGCTTTTCGGCTGTGCACTTAACTTTATCGGACCCCCGGCTTCTGTCACGTATGAAGGGTTACCTCCTCAGCACGAGCCTTTAGTTCTGATTCGCTCCGCTTTCCAGAAGTTTAGACTTTACTTTATCATGTTTTTTTTTTTTCTTGTGTGTGTCGTCAGATATTCATTAAGATGCGATTCTCTTCACCTGTAACGTATCAGCATATGTTCACACGTCACTTCTTTTTAATTTCCCTTAAAGTGCACCTATTATGGTTTTTCAAATATTACCTTTCATGTAGCGCGTTATGGAGCTGTTTGTGAATGTAAAAACGTCAAATGTTTAACAATCAAAGCGCACGAGAAACGGAGTTATCGACTCCAAAAAGAAGGAAGCGATTCTGAAGGATGATCGCGGTAGACCAATCACGACAGGCTGGGACATCTGACCAATCAGAGCAGAGTATGCTCTCTGAAAGGAAGAGTTTAGAACAAATCATTTAGAACGGATCATTGAACGAGTCATTTGTGACACTGGGGGAGACGGTAATGCTGCACGTTAAAGTGTTTTTTGACCTCGGATGCATGCAAATCAGTATGAGACCTTTAAAACAGGGCGGCTGTGGCTCAGTCGGTAGAGCGGGATGTCCACTAATCCAGTAATCGTGGGGTTGGCGGTTCGAATCCCGGCCCGGGTGATCCCATGCCGAAGTGTCCTTGGGCAAGACGCTGAACCCTAAGTTGCCCCCGATGGCAAGCTAGCACCTTGCATGCAGCTCTGCTACCATTGGTGTGTGAGTGTGTCTCATTTGTAAGTCGCTTGTAAATGTAAAAATGATATTTCTGTAAAGCTGCTTTGAGACAATGTCCATTGTAAAAAGCGCTATACAAATTGATAAATTATTATTATTATTAAAAAGAAATTAGGCACGTTTCAAAACCATAATAGGTCCACTTTAAATGTAAAAATAATAATGTGGTTTTTGTTGGACTATGACATTCACGTTGCATAACGGTCTAACCCTAACCCCCCCTCATGTTTCTGTATTCTCCAGGCAAAAGCAGCAGATCCTGCAGCTCCATGCCCGAATCAGGGAAAACGAGTTAAGGGCGCAACAGGTCCTCCAGAACCAAAGAGGGCGCTGTGACGACTCGTATACACTTAAAACAAAGGTACATCGTTACACACTTAACTATACGCTATATGACGGAAGTTCTGATCCGCAATGGTGTTAATCTTGATGTTCCTCCTCAGGAGAGCCCGCTGGACAGCCCCGCGTCGTCCCTGCATAGCCCTCAGACTCCGGTGTGCTGCGAGAACGGAGAGCTGGCGCGCAGACTGGCCTCGTCCGAGCTCGAGGTCATCCACCTCAAAGAGTTCCTCAAGCAGAACACGCAGAAATACACGGAGGACATCAAGAAGCTGGAGGAGAAGGTCTGCTGCGTTTTAGACCGTGCCGAGATCCGCCGTGTGAATAAAACACGTAGGGGGTTTGCTGCTATTGGAAACTAATCACAGACCGGCTGGTGTGATGCAGCTTGATGCTGAGCAGAATTACTCGTACACCCCAAAGTCGATTACTTCCCTATAACAGCACGTCCCGAAGGGTTTTATTCTTCTTGCACCACAGCAATTTCACATCGATTAAGAAATTTCATTCGTTAACGCGGCGAGATTCCGTGCTGTACTTATGTTAAAAATGTTTTATTATTATTATTTTTAACACAAAAATAGTGTTATTTATTTATTTTTTTATTTCTAGCTTTAATATCAGATTTGTGTCTCGTTGCTAGAAGGGTGCGCACAAGTTTTATCACACTTTTAGACTTTGATTTGTGTGTGTGTGTGTGTGTGGGGGGGTTTAGATGAAGACACGTGATCGCTACATCAGCAGTCTAAAGAAGAAATGTCAGCGAGAGCAGGAGCAGAATCAGGAAAAGCAGCAGCGCATCGAGACTCTGGAGAAATACCTGGCAGATCTGCCCTCGCTGGACGAGGTGCACACCCAGGCCCAGCAGGTATACAGTACACACACATTTACATTTACATTTATTCATTTAGCAGACGCTTTTATCCAAAGCGACTTACAAATGAGACAAGTAAGATCCAGAGCTGTATCTCCCTGCAGTTCTCGCCTGTGTCCCACTGAAACTAAGTTGGGTTGAGCCTGGCTAGTACCTGGATGGGAGACCACATGCGGAAAACTGAAGTTCCTGCTGGAAGTGGTATTAGTGAGGTCAGCAGGGGGCGCTCACCCTGTGGAGCTTACATTTATTCATTTAGCAGACGCTTTTATCCAAAGCGACTTACAAATGAGACACACTCACACACCAATGGTAGCAGAGCTGCATGCAAGGTGCTAGCTTGCCATCGGGGGCAACTTAGGGTTCAGTGTCTTGCCCAAGGACACTTCGGCATGGGATCACCCGGGCCGGGATTCAAACCACCAACCCTACGATTAGTGGACAACCCGCTCTACCGACTGAGCCACAGCCACCCGATATATATACACACACACACACACACACACACACCCCTTTGTGTACTATTAGTGCTTTCCCACTGCTGCTCAATCCAATAAGAGAGCCATTTTGCCTGCTTTTGTTCACTAATACTTACAAAACTGAATAAAACAACCAGTGATCATGAGACACGGGGTTATCGCTCGTCAGCACACCGTGCCTCTGCTGCTCAAGTGTACACAATGACTTTATTTATTACAGCTGAACTCTGAACAGAGCAAATACTTTATGCAAAGAAAAGAAAGCGTTGCTGTGAAACATGTGGACCTTTTTCCTGTTTAGTTTATGCCAGTGTCACAACACGAGTTATGAGGAAAAAAGACAAAATGGGCTGCAGGCGGTGCTGATTTAATAAACACAGTGAATCTCAGGCATCACCGAAACGTGTGCCGCGCCTGTACACGCCGCACTCCCAGCTTCAAGCCCATCTTCATACGTGTTCCGGTATGTCTTTACATAAACCCTCCGGTATTAATCCCGAAACCAGTTCCAGCAGTCGATTAAAGCGTAACGAACACGTCTGTGTTCTAACAACTCCGGCTCCGGAGCGTCAGTCCCCCCGCGGCCGTGCGAACGCGCCTGTAAAAGAGCATCTAATGTGACAACAATGTGTGCTCGCTTTTATTGTTTATGAACACGCTGCTCACACTCGATTACATCCACGTCGCTGCCTCCCGTAACACGTGCAGGCCGAAAGGAATGAATGTTCCTGTCGAAAAGGAACGCTCAGCGACAGGCTGGTATTACCTGTACAGAAATCAGCGCTCTCGGATCTTACAGCAGCCGATTACGCAGTGCTAATTGGCTTAACAGGATGTTTATGATGACGTGTTATTGGAGACTGTAAAACTGAGCCAGCAGGGGGCGGTAAAAAAAAAAAAAACCGTGATGTGACTGCTGTGCTCGGATGTAAGCTGCAGGCAGGAACTAGTGAGATTTTTCTGTTTTGTTTTTTTTTTTACCAGTGAGGATGGTTACAGGGAATTTGGGATAGTTAGATGCTTGGTGTCACACAAGGCATATAAATGATGTGAAAACAGGTCTGTGTATGGCGGGGTGGGCGGGCATTCAATAATAATAATAATAATAATAATAATAATAATGGCATTTCAGCACTTGCTGTTCGGAATAATTTCTCAGTCGTCCGTTTAAATAAAGATTATTCTGTAAATAAAACATTAGTTTTCTGATGAAAGTAATGAATACGTCGGCACGACTATATTGCTGTCTACGGCACCGATTTCACACCTTCAGATCAAAAGCTTTCTAACATCGCGAGAAACATTTCAGTCAAGCGTCCACAAACTTTTGACCGGATATGTGTATATTTATATAAATATATATAAACTACAGGAGGTAGGCACTATGGCCGGATCATCATATTAAGCAGGTCATATGAAAACATTTTCGTACAAGAATAACCGCATAGACTATAATTGCATGACGGGTTAGTTATCTGACACAGTGGGGTGAATTGTTAACGATACCTGCACGGATAAATGTGTAACTGTTACATTATATTTATTATATCAGTTTTATATTGCTGCGATGTTCACCCTAGTGTATGATGGCGAGGATCTGTCGCTTGCGTTACCACAACTGTTCTTCCTGAAGCACAATCACATCTATTTCATGATACAACCTGAGTAGATGAAGCGCAAGGGGACGACACACTCGCTGACACGCCTTTACCTTTGAGTGTATGTGTAATTATTGATGTGTGTGTGTCAGTTGGAGGAGGTACAGACGAAGGCGCAGACGCTACAGGACACAGCGGCACAGCTGGAGCGGAGCTTAGAGGAGAGCCGCACTCGTCTGCAGGAGAAAGACGCACTCATCGAGAGACAGGCCAAGAGGGAAAAGGAGCTGATGGCTGCCGTGCAGAGGTTTTTCTTCCTTTTTTTTTTTTTTTTTTTTAAAGAAAATAGTAGACAAAAGCTCCGGTTTCTCCTCGTTTTCATCACTTCACGTTCATTTCAGGGCTAAATCTTATCCAGAGAACCAGACTGTGTGTGGTCAGACACGTAGAAATGATTGAAAACCATCTGTCTCGGATCTCTCTACAGTCTGCAGGAGAAGGTGGAGAAGTGTCTGGAGGACGGAGTACGCTTGCCCATGCTGGACCTGAAGCAGCTGGAGAGGGAGAACACACGTCTCCTGGAACAGCAGTCTCACAACCGGACGGTACCCAATCTCACCCATCATATCTCACTCAACACATTACACGTACTGGAACAGAACAGGAAGTACTTTTTGTTGTAGGTTTTTTTTAAAACTGTTATTTCAGGGGTTTTGTTCAAGCTTTTTTTTTTTTCCTCATTCGTTTTGAGTACACTCCACCTGCACAGCTAAATGTTTCTCCCACATACACAGTGACACAGTGCACCTTACAATAACACACACACACACACATATTTTAGACTTTAGTTGGAGGGAATTGCTCAGTCTGATGATGTGCTCTGTTTTCAGCTGATCGACAGCCAGAAGCAGCAGATCGACAGACTCACCCTGGAGTTAACGGTAAGCAGCTCGGACTCTGGGAACTCTGTGTTCTCGCCTCACACTCAGGTGTAGGGTGTAGAGAGAGATGGAGAGTGGGAGAGAGAGTGTGAGAGATGGAGAAAGAGTGAGAGTGGGAGAGATGAAGTGAGAGTGGGACAGAGAGATGGAGAGTGTGAGAATGTGTGTGTGAGATGGGGGGAGAGAGTGTGAGAGATGGAGAGAGAGAGTGAGAGTGGGAGAGAGTGTGAGAGATGAAGTGAGAGTGGGACAGAGAGATGGAGAGTGTGAGAATGTGTGTGAGAGATGGAGAGGGAGAGAGAGTGTGAGAGTGGGAGAGAGAGTGAGAGATGGAGTGAGAGTGGGAGAGAGAGATGGAGAGAGTGTCTGTGAGATGGAGAGTGTGAGAGTGGGAGAGAGAGAGAGTGGGAGAGAGAGAGAGAGAGTGTGTGAGAGAGCTGCTATAACGTAAGTGAAAACAGGAATGAACTTGTTTTCATGGTGTTTCACGTTAAGTGTAAATGATAAGTAGATCTTTAATACATAAATTGGAGTCCGTGTAAAATCACGCTGGTATACAGGATGAATAAAACACTGAGGCGTTACAGAAAATTAATCAACAGCGTGTGTGATGTGGTCCGAGATGAAGCGGTTATCACCCTGTTTCCCCTAGAACAGCACGCTCGAAGGTGTTTTCAACCTGCTGCCTGGCTCATTAGGCTGTTGATGCATCTCTCAGTCAGCTCCTGGCTTTCACTGCTAAACCAGAGGTGTTATTTCACATGTACAGTAGTTCTGAACCGAACACCCCACACATCGACCCGAACCTTCCATACTTTCCTATACCAAACCCAGCGTTACCTTCATCACCTGATTATTCAGTGCAGCAGCACGTCTGCGTTAGAACAACACGTAGCTGGCGAGAGCCGAGTCGAGTCACGAAGACCAGTCATCGGTTGTGAGGAAGCGCCGCCGCTCGAGTGTGCTCTGTGAAATGAATGCTCTCTCTGTCTGTCTCAGGCACTGGAGAAGAGGCTGCAGAAGGAGAGAGCCATCACGCAGGAGCTCCATCAGCAGCTCGTAGAGAGAGAGGAGGACCTGAAGACGCTGTCTAAAAGCGTCCATCAGGTACAGCAGGGGTCCTGACACAACCGTCTGCAGCGCAGCTCTGCGTAAAAGTGTTTTGGCAATTACACACCGTTCCGGTTTAGTTTGAGACTCTGCAACAACTAAAGAAAAGAGAAAGTTGGCTGAATCGTGAGTCTCGTGCATTTATTAGTCGGAAAGAAATCCAGCGATTGATAGAAAGTTAAACCTTTTGACTGTAGAATCTGTAGCGTGAAAGCAGCGGAGATCAGAGCTGGAGCTCTTCATCACTCATCACACCCAACCGATCCGTCTTGCTGTGTTAAATCGAGCTGAACTGCAGTCTCACTCGCTGTCTGTCTGCGTCTGTTGAAAACACCTCCGCTGCCGTCTATTTCAGTATCGCCGAGTACACACGCGCACACACACACACACGTCTGTGTGTCATCTCGCCGCATTTCAGCAGACGTGACAGACGCACTTCATCATCGTCCATATATAACACACTCCAACATCAGCGAGTGGAATATTCATCACACGTTAAATAGTCACAGATACAAATCGAAATCTGTAAAATCGTTCCGGAACCGCGAGCGTGTGAAACGTTGTTACTGCGCGTTCACATTTCACTCAAAAGGTGATGTAGCGCTGTCTCAGACCACAGAGTCACGTCAGCAGTGTTCCATTCAGTCATCCCATTCATTCACTCGGATCCCGAGTTCAGGGCGCAGATCAGGGCGTCGGCCATTTTAAGTTCTGTCTCGATCGGAAAATCCCACAATGCACCGTAAAAACCAAGGTCAAAAGTTTCTGGACACTCGACGGAAACGTTTCTCGTGATGTTAAAAAGCTTTCGATCTGAAGGTGTGTGATTACACGTGTCGTAGACAAAAATATAATCGTGTTCTTTCAATAGAAAATTTTATTCAATTCAATTTTATTTACAAAATAAATCTTTATTTAAACGGACGACTCGGAGGGAAATATTTCCGAAAAGCAGCCAATAAGAGTCGAGCGTCGGTGTGAACTCCTTTAAGCCTGTTTAAAAATCATCTCGGGGGAAATTCCTCAAGAAATCGCTCGAGAAAACACCAAGAACACATTTCTGGAATATTCTAGAAGAAAAGGGCGTCGACTTTGAAGATGATAAAATATTTCAATTTATTTAGGATTTTTAATCACAACATAGTTCCCATAGTTCCATTTGTGTTACTTCAGAGTTCTGATGACTTTATTATTATTCTAAAATGTGTAAAAAATAAAGAATGAGTGTCTAAACTTTTGACTGGTAGTGTGTATATATATAAAAAAAAGTGTGTGTGTGTGTGTGTGTGCGCACGCAGAAACAGCAGCATGTGGATAACGGCTCCGTGATGCAGGAAGCGGGCTCTCTGCTAAAGGAAATGTCTCTGTGTCTGCTGGACCTGAAGGCTCTGTGCAGCATCCTCACCCAGAGAGCGCAGGGCAAGGAACCGAACCTGGCACTGCTGCTGGGCATCAAATGTAAGTGTCACTACACCGTCATGAAGAATCACGTTCATACAGCGCAGTCACAATACTTCTACACGCAAGATATAAAACGCAGCCTGTTAACTGGACTGATGCCCCGCCCCAAATTTCTGCGTGAAGAAAAATCCATAATTTTCGAGTACCTGTGATTGTGTTTACTATTTTATAGCAAATAAGTGACCTCTGTAAAAGTCCGAGTATCGTTAATACACAAACGTCTTACTCTGGAGGTCATTTAGTGCACATTAGGGAGATCATGACATCACTGAGCAGGATAAAGCCCTTACTCCACTGACAGACATATTCTTTGTGAAAGGTACTAAAGCGCGATTAAGTGTTAAAACCTCAGCACCTGCTCCAGGTATGAGACAGGATGTCCTTCAGAAACGTTACCAGCATTTCCATAAAACCTCTTTTCCCCGTTCCAGCCATGGGCTGCTCGTCCGACGAGAGCGAGAAGCCGCAGGTGGAGGACGGGCTGCGGGCCAAGCTGCTGGAGGTGCGTCAGCTGAGGGAGGACATCGACGGGCTGCGCACCATCATCTCAGACCGCTACGCGCAGGACATGGGGGAGAACTGCGTGACGCAGTGAGCGCCACCCTAGAGGCCGAGCCACCGCTTCTCTCTCTCACACACACACACACGGGAAAAGGAGAAGAAATCCCTCTGACTACTGAATGTTGGACCAAGCTGTGAATCGAGTTTTCACCTCTGAGTCTTTGTAACTCCGTGTTCATCTCCAACTTCTGAGATCATCGTGTATTTTTTTTTTAATCAGGACTGTGGAAAGAACCACGAGTCATTTCCTTACCGTATTTTCCAGACTACGAGTCGCAGCGCTCTGAATTGAAAATCAGGCTCCACATCGCTTTGTTACTTACATTTTCATTTCACACTGTTGCAGGTTATTGCTAGCGCGCGTAACCGTACGATCCGCGGCCGAGAGTCGCTCTGGTTGTGGTACCAAGTTGGTTATAACTACCGCACTTAAAGAAAGCAGACAGGAAATATGGGAAGTGAGCGGGGCGGTGATGTGGGTTTACAGAAATCACAGCAATGCAAAGGGAGCTACAGCACACACACACACACTGAGTGTGGAAGTGTGTGAAGTGGTTCACGCTGCTCCATCAAGTGCCTTGTGATGTTCCAGTGCATTTGCTGATTGTTTCCTGTCCCCAAACCATGACGGATCTTCAGTCTCACCAAAAAGAGCTTCATCTCCATCCAGTGGTGTGGGTCGCGGGTCCACACCGCGGCACATTGCGCTCATTCACTCACACTCACACACACAGAGTCTTCCGTTCAGCACCTTGTATTAGTGTGTGCGCATATTGTTTTTCCTTCTAATAGGACACTATTAATAAACAACCCAGGCTCAGCGGAAAGCTCGAACAGCGCATGATAAACAAACCCGTAGATGAGAAATTGTCCCGGACTTCAGGTAACTGTTTTAAACACCTTTTTTTTGTACTTACAGAATTGTTACAGTTTAAACGTTACATATAGACCATGCAAAAAATCAATAAGACTCAGGTATTTAAAGCTGACGCGTTAAGACTCCGCCCTCACGGTGAACGAGCTTTACATGGTCATTTCTAAAAGGGATTTTAACTCTACAAGAGTGGTCTCACACCGGAGCTTTTCTTTTCGTCCTCCATTTTGACCCAGTATAGGACTATTTCTTATTCCCTGTAATATTATATAAAACATATATGCTCGGTCATGACAACCTGTGCACAGACGTTTTTGGATATTTATTTCGAGGATGTTTCCGCCAACGTATCGAGCTGGTAAAATTAGCTTTTTGTTTGCGTGTCGTAGGTGATGAGATGTGCGGGTGTGTGTGTTTTATTGCTCCAGATGGAGTTTGTGCAGGAACAGACGGTCTCTGAAGCTGGTTGGACGTATAAAATGCTATGCAACCTCATGTTTACCAGTATAGAATTCAGCAGACATTGCTTTCCTGTGCCTTTAAAATCTATGCAGTAGAGTTAAACGTGTGTCCGATATGATAAGTGAAGCCATAGGCACAAACAATGCAGATTTCTACTCAGGTTAAGCGACAAAGAACCTGATGGGGAGTGTGTGTGTGTGTGTGTGTGTGG
>JAFFST010046723.1:13600-28597 GCA_022414735.1 Noturus placidus
AAAAAAAACCACAGTTATAGTATGTTATAACAAGGGGGGCAATCACTTTTTCACACAGGGCCATGATGGTTTGGATTTTTTTTCACCTTTAATAATAAACACCTTCATTTACAAATTGCATTTTGTGTTTACTTGTGTTGTCCTTGACTATTGTTTAAATTGGTTTGATGTTCCGAAACACTTAAGTGTGACAAACATGCAAAGGAACAGGAAATGAGGAAGGGGGCAAACACTTTTTCACACCACTGTATATATACAAAAAACAAGTAAATTACAGAGTGCTGTTAAAAGCAACGCTGAACGTTTATTCCATGCCATAGCACTCGCACAGCAATGAAACCGATATGATAGTGTGCAAAAATATTTGTGTGTATTGATCTAATTATACAGCTCGTTAATTTATATTACATTAACTCTTCATTCAGATCTTATAACAAAACAGAAAAGCTCCATCTACTAGTGATTTCAGTAAATAAGCAGTAATCCACCTAACACTCAATCTAGCATTATAGCAATCAGGCTGAAATTCAAGTAAATAGACGGACACTCAAATTAGCATCATATTAAACAAGGCAACACCCAAACTAGTATAGAAAAAAAAAACAGGCTACAACTCATTGTGATACTCAAAGTAGAATTATATTAATGTATAGTGACACGTAAATTAAACTAACATTATATTAAACAGGCTAACACTCAAACTAGCATTATAGTAAACAAGCTTACACTTAAATTATCATTATAATAAACAGGCTAACACTCAAACTAGCATTATCATACTGTATAAAGGCTGACACGAAAACTAGCTTTATATTAAAAAAACTTACACTCAAACTAGCATTAAAGTAAACAACGTTACACTCAAACTAGCATTATATTAAATGACTAATACTCAAATTACCATTATTATAATAAACAGGAATTTTACAATAATTCAGTCTAGTCTAACACTCGTAATAGCAGTACAGTAAAAAGGCTGAGACTAAAACTAGCATTATATCAAACAGACAATATTCTAACATTCAAACTAGTAAAGAAAACAACTAGGTTTTAGTAAACAGTACCATGCTGCCAGTGCCAATGCCATGTTCGCTTAAGAGAAATGTAAAGTCCACATTTCAGTAAAATTTGCTAATCATACTGTAATTTTTATTTAGTTGTAAGTCAGTTATATTACTTAGAAGTGCGATAAAAAAAGTATGTTAGTTGCTACTTAATGTATTTTATTGTATGACCATTGGTGACATGTGATCCAAACATGACCTTAAAAGATGAAAAGTTCTATTACTACATTATATAGAGCTGAGCATGCATAAGGCTAATCCACAAATGAATATGGTAAATGAATAAGAGGTATATTTACTTATAAAATAATAATAATAATAATAATAATAATAATAATAATAATAATAATAAAAAGGAATTACAATTTTGGTTCATGTGATGATAAGAGAAAAAGAAGGGGGAAAAAACAACATGCTTGGAATTCAACACTACAGATGTTGTCTTTGGCTGTCTACTTGATAGACCGCCAAAAGAGATTGATACATCCGTTTTCCTTCCTTTTCTTATCTGTTCCAAAAGAGAGGGAAAAAAAACCAAGAAGTTGGTGTATGTTGGACATGGTTCAGCTAATATCGGGATGCTGTTTAGAGATTTGATTTACTGGAACTGGACTCTCTTCCTCTCTCTGGATCTCGGATTCTTCCAGCAAATTGACTGCCAAATACGGGCCTCGAGGATTCCTGAATTCATGTCTCCATGTTCAAGCGTATGAATTATGTACTGTTGAGCCGCTGGTAACCATCTACAGACTTCTCCCGAGCCAAGCATGTTTCGGAGGGAAATGTGTTTGTCCTTATTTAGCACCACAAAGCGTACCATATGGAGAGAGTGTTGGGTTTCTCGGCGACTGAAGGAATGGCAGGGGACAACATAAATAATGGCTTGCTGTAGCTGCGTTTCAGAGACGTGACGGAGGGAGTTTTGACTTTATTGTTTGGAAATGGGACCGACAACATAAATAAATATGGACAAATGGAAGGAAAGCAGACGGGCGAAACAATACGAGCGCAACAAGGCAGAAGAAAAACACACATGCTCTGTAAATTTCTTTTGTTTGCCCTTTCGGTTTAGAGGAACATCGTTCATTCCTCCCATATCTCTCTCTCTCTGTCTCTCTTTCTCTCTTTCTCTCTCTCTCTCTCTCTCTCTCTCTCTCTGTCTCTCTCTCTCTCTCTCTCTGTGTCCTCGTATAATTTCTTGTTTGAACACATGTCGCACCAGGAGCACTGGAGAGGGATGAAGTAGAAGATTTCTTAGCCCCGTTATTTTGGCACAGGCGTAGGAGACAGACGCCAAAGAGCTTCATTAGGCCCGACAGGAGGGTAGATGGATCCAGAGGCTCATGGAAGTCTAGCAGCAGTAAACACAGTGGCAGGCTGGGTAATAATCCATCATAAAAGAGCCACTCGCGTCTCCACATCACGCCACCGACGCCTTCGCTGCAGTGTTTCAGCTCCATCAGCTTAGCTTAATACATCCCTGCACTCTGTCTCAGTCGATCTTTCACTTTTCTGCCTTGCTTGCTTGTTCCCTTATGCCTTTTGATTTGCTTGTTTCTTCTAAGTGCAACACCGAGGAGCATGTGGTCACTATTGAGGTCAGTTGTAAGATTGAGCTCTAGGTGCACTTTCGCTACTGTGAAAATGTTCAATTTCAGGAATAAAAGGATGGCGTTCCAAGAAACACACATTTCCCCACCTCCCCACATTAGAGTACCACAGAATTTGTTGAGTAAGGAAGAAGACAGTCTGTGTGGTGCTGCTGTAGGACAATAATAGAGAAATAATTGAATTACAAAGTAAATGTTTACCCCTTTATATTTAAAATTATGTCACAAGGAATTCGAGAGAAACGTGATTGAATACGTTAAAAAAGCTATAGTTGTTCCATGACTTTTCCCTAATACGACAAAAAAATAAAATAATGCGGCTTGTTACTGAGAAACAGCAAAGACCCTGACCTGAAGAACTTCTGAAAACTAGTAAACTATTACAGAGTGTTGACACTGGATACTCCTTCCATAAATAAAAGTTAAATATTACTTGATATGGTGGTTACACAAAAAATGCAATTAGGCAATTTCTGATGTTAAACCAATGTTCTAGATTTGTATATTAGAACCTGATTGGCTCCTTTACATGATGACATAATAACCCTCACCTGTTTAATATGAACACGATGTACCAGTGAGATCATCAGTTTCCTGTGGAATGATGACCAATGACCATTTTGACATGTTGACCATCTTCTCATTCAAATGAATTCCCCTGTAAGGCTTTAATTGTGAAGACATTTTATACAGCTTAGGTAGGGGATTTTACTAGAACTGCGAAAGTCTTTCTGAGACAGGGGGCAGAGTGCAGCCATTGCTGAAAAATCTGAGGACTAAAAGCGGTATATACTGTAGTAGTTCCTGGTTCCTGGTCACCACAGTGGACCTCCCTTCCACATATTGATACTGGCAAGAATTTTATGCTGGATGCTCTTCTTGACACAACCGTCCCCATTTTCCAGCCTTGGGAAGAGCACTGAGCGCACACCCTCCGGTAGATGGGGCTGGTTGCCTGACCAGGAATTGAACCGCAGCTATGAGAGCGCAGCATGATAGCCACTAGTCAACGATTATAAAATAGAACGTTTATTGGTTGTTGTATTGCTAGATTTTCTTCTTATATCCCGACACCTCTTTTCTCAAAAATGAGTGCTTGGTTAGTGATGGAGCAGATATGACTTTATGGACTTTCTCAAAGGTAAAACCAGCGTAGGACAGGATGGTGGTTAATAGTCCTCCTGCCTGCAGTCAACCCTTGCCAGTTTTGGGACTTGAAGTCATAATGCTTAACAACTGAGCTACCACAGCTCCCATTATGTTCTTATGCTCCTTTCACACCTCACCAGATGTTCTCCACAGGACCACAGGACTCTGCTATGGAGTACAAACTCGGAACCCGGTTTTACTGATAACCATATTTTACACAAATATCACGGTACATCAGTTACCTGATTGCTGTTCGACCCAGTACACTTGGTGAATAAAGATTTTTGCAAACCTACAGGGCTGGAAATAGGAGCCGAGGAGTGTGACGAGGAAACATTACAGGTTTGTCGCTGTGGGGATTTGACAAGGCCTCCTCCAAAATCGAATCTCTGTGCGGTTTTACCTTCTGCATCCCTGAAACACCGGCTCAGATCAAAGCCTCCCACAAAAGCCGATTTCTGTAATCTTTGTAGGCCAAGCGGCACATCGACAAATTGGTGTGAAGGAGTGTTTTAACCAAGCAGAACAGACTACAGCGGGGGTTTTCTTTTTCTTTCTTTTTTTTTATTTACTGGCCAGCCACCACTTTTAACAAAGTGATAAGTGCCTTCAAACTGGGCTCTTAATCATCCAGATTGCTGGTACGTAAAGACATAAGCGACATACTTAACAAAAAAAGTGTTTTTTAAACAGTCGAGTGACACAGACATATATTAGGCTTGCAGCTCCAGTGCAAAACTAATGACGCAACATTCAAATACACATCTGAATACTACATCTTTGCTGATTGCTCCTTTT
The DNA here is from genome assembly GCA_022414735.1 of Noturus placidus. Classification (NCBI taxonomy): domain Eukaryota; kingdom Metazoa; phylum Chordata; class Actinopteri; order Siluriformes; family Ictaluridae; genus Noturus; species Noturus placidus. The sequence goes on from JAFFST010046723.1 coordinate 18,222, forward strand.
GGTCACAGGGGGTATTGGATACGGGTTGTTTTCCGCCAAACAATCTTTGGCAAGTTAGCATGTAATGCTTTGATTCCTTTCCCTCGAGTCAATTTCTTTTACAACTTGCAATTACACAACATTGCATTAAACACCATATGATGTCTTCATCACTCCAGTTCTTGGTCTAGATCCAGTGTTTTTGAGGTTCAGATAACTGGTGTATTGTGATTAGACAACGCACCAAGCACCAATATCTCAGTGCCATGTTTAGTTTGTAAAGGCAAATAAATACTTCAGTGAATGTGTTTTAATCAAATCCAGTCAAATGGCTGTGCTAAGCCATTGCTGACGAACCTCCATTTATCTCAAAAGTACCCAGAGCTGCTATTAAGCTTCTGTAAAAACAAAACAACAACAAATAAATCCAGTCAGTGAGAGCAGACTGTTCTCAAGGACACATTGTAAAATAGCAATGAATGTGTCCGTCTGCTTTGCTAATTAATTCGTCTTCATCATTGCTATAATAATCTGTACATTCATAAGCACCGAGCATAAATACGCAGCAGTCTGGTCAAAAACGCCTAAATTCTTGACACCAAATAAAAAACTAAAAACGAAGGAGAAAAATTGAGTTTTGACCAAAATATACTTTGACAGCTTGAGTTTAAGAAAATGTATTTACCAAAACGACATAAAGTGTGACATCTTTAAATGGAATTATAAGGAAATTGTTAAACACAGAGATACACATTAAAGAGAAAAAATATTTTAGCTTAGGAATGTCTGTAGTTTTCAGAACTACTGAAGGTAATGGACTTAATTGATGGAGAAAATGAAGACAGGCGCTTTATGAAGCCTATTTTTAATTTCTTTGCTTCTTGTCTGGCACATCATAAAATACAACCAGCAAGCTAAACAACATAAAACTGACAAGGAAATAAAACACCCATTCATCAAAAGATGATGTTGTACCGGTGGACGTTGCACTTATTTATATTTATAGTAGTATATTTCTTTTTTTTATCGTAACTTGATGGGAAGTTTCTCATTGTTATATTATGAATATTATGAATTATCATTCCGAAATGAGTCACAAAGATGCCATTTTCTCTTAAATCAACACCAAACATCTGAAGACATTTTTAAAACGCTGACTCAAGCTTTTCACGTACTCGTGCATTGAATATTATTCCATAAGAATTATGTAGGTTTGTTTTATGAAGTGCTAATGACTAGAGAAGGTTAGCATGTTCTGTAGATCATCAATTCATCTCACTTCTAACAGTATTTGGGTAATGAGAACAGGATGATCCCTGACAATGTACATTTATGGCTGTCTCAGTAGAAGCGATCAATTTCTTTTTATATACCTGAAATAACAAATGAAGCAGTTTCCGCTGCATTGTTTGTAGAGGCCAAGTGGTAGAATGGACACTTTACACGTACATACACAATGGTTCCTCAAAGGTTCTGTTTTAATAGATAGAAGTTACTTTACAATCACAAAATGGTTCCACGAGGGTTCTATCTTACTAGATAGACTTTACTTTACACTCACAAAATAGCTCCTCGAGGGTTCCATCTTACTAGATAGACTTTACTTTACACTCACAAAATAGTTCCTCAGGGGTTCCATCTTACTAGATAGACTTTACTTTACACTCACAAAATAGTTCCTCAGGGGTTCCATCTTACTAGATAGACTTTACTTTACACTCACAAAATGGTTCCACCTTACTAGACATATTTTACTTTACACTCACAAAATGGTTCCACCTTACTAGACATATTTTACTTTACACTTACAAAATGGTTCCTCGGGGGTTCCATCTTACTAGATAGACTTTACTTTACACTCACAAAATAGTTCCTCAGGGGTTCCATCTTACTAGATAGACTTTACTTTACACTCACAAAATAGTTCCTCGAGGATTCCATCTTACTAGATAGACTTTACTTTACACTCACAAGATAGTTCCTCGGGGGTTCCATCTTACTAGATAGACTTTACATTACACTCACAAGATAGTTCCTCGAGGGTTCCATCTTACTAGATAGACTTTACTTTACACTCACAAAATAGTTCCTCGGGGGTTCCATCTTACTAGATAGACTTTACTTTACACTCACAAGATAGTTCCTCGAGGGTTCCATCTTACTAGATAGACTTTACTTTACACTCACACAATGATTCCTCAAAGGTTCCATCTTACTAGACATATTTTACTTTACACTTACAAAATGGTTTCTTGAGGGTTCTATCTTACTAGACAGACTTTACTTTACACTTACAAAATGGTTCCTCAAGGGTTCCATCTTACTAGACATATTTTACTTTACACTTACAAGATGGTTCCTTGAGGGTTCTATCTTAATAGACAGACTTTACTTTACACTTACAAAATGGTTCCTCAAGGTTTCTATCTTATTAGATAGATTTTACTGGGAACTGTTTGTGAAAGGAAAACTTTCTGTTCTAGCTTTAGATGAACCCAAAAGAGACAAAAAAAAGTTTTTTTTTCTTCTAAATGGAACTGTAATACAGTAATTTGCCAACAGGTGTGCAAAAACATAACTAGCTAAAAACATTGCCATATGTTAACTGTCTCCCTGTACCACAGTGTTGCTGTAGCCAGAAGGTCTTGATTAATTTTCTATAGCAGCAGCTGACAGTCATTCTGGCTGCAAGGCAAAACACAGGTTTACATGAATGTGCTTGTTCTAATTCGTTATTGTTTCTATAGCAACAGCTCATTTACAGGGACTTGTTTGGCAGACGCTCCACATAAACCAGATTAAAAAAGTGTAAATATTTCTATGATGAAATTTTCTGTAAGGAGACTCTCGTGTCAGTGCTTTGTACTGTAACAGTCAGGAAGACGGGTAAGTCTTAAGGACAGATGAGTTTGTGGTTTCTCAGTAACACGCTTATAGCTACAATAATGTAAAGGTTAACTGGAACGAACTTGTTTCAAGGACGTTACGTGACATTCAATATAACTACAAAGCAATAAAAAAAATGTAATCGTCGGAAAATTGCTTTACATAGAATATAGTTTGTGATTAGCTCATGCCTTAACTAATCGTTAGGTCATATTTAAGTAAGTATTAATTCAGGTATTAGTGCATGATTATTCATGACCCGCTATTGTAAAGTGTTACTGCTTTTTTTTTTTCTTGCCACTGCAATTTTGGGGAAATAATGCATGTTCTAATCTGCTACAAAAGTGTGAATGTAAAACGTATGGTAAAGATGTAGCCGTGCAATGAATCCATTGGTTCTTACTACTCAATACATTCAGCTAAATGCAATTGCAAAATACTTATCCTAGTTGCTACTGAATTCTCAGATGGTACTTCTGAGATCTTACTCAATATGGGAGTTCATAAGATCTGGCTGAAAAACATTTCGTAAATGAGAGGAAACTGTTCTACTTTGCAGCAAATGTCACTGTTTTATTAGATCCATATGGATGCCATAAAAAGATGGTTATATACACGAGCCAGACTACTGAAGCAATGGAGTAAATGTCCTTGAAATGTATTGGAGCAGTCTGGGTTATGTGGAAGCCCATTGTGCTCATTCTGCAAGTGAATCATAAAATTTCCACATGACGATATTTAACCCTCCATTACATGCTTTGAAATCCGCTACTTTCACACTAGAAGGGCTGCGTTTAGTTTCGTTTGAGCCGCTATCTATCGGCGCATGACTACGTTAACCCAGGTTTCTTTTAAAACATTTGAAGCGCCGCAAAACACTCGAGGAATTCCACACCGATGCCTCCTGGATGAGCTCTGGGGAAAGATAAAAAGCGCCTGAGAGTAAATGTTCGTATCAAAACGTTCCAATTTGCAAAAAAAAAATCCACGGTGGTGGCGTTTGAAAATTGGCCATGAAGCGTCGGCAATGGCGCATCCGTTTATGGTGCATCCGTTAATGGCACGCCACTTCTGTGTCCGTCAGTGTAATGTTTGGTGAAGAACATTAGAGAACAGAGCTACATCTTTTTAAGAAGAGACACAAGACGTCGACGGGACAGTTCTCAGGTTTACGGCGGCGTTCAGTCAGCCGTCTCGCTTTATTTTCCAATGTAATTATAGATACATAAACGACTTAGCGCCGCTCGCGCTTTGAAGTGCCTTTCCTAATTTGCTTCTATCGAATGTTGTACTCAGGTAGTTGGGTTGCTGGGTAACATGGGTACGGGACATCTTTAAGCACAATGGACGGAGAGGTAATAGGATGGCAAATAAGACAAATAAAAAGCTTCGCCGCGATGATTTCTGTACAAGCGACGCATAGGAAAAATCTCATTTGCAGTACGTGGTAGTGAATAGGCTTGTGGATGCGTGTCAATTCGGCATGCATGCGTTATCATTGAGCAACGATGAAAAAAAACAAACAAACGGCCTTCGTATTCAGTCATGGCAGAAGAAGAGAAAAAACCGCCAGGCCTCTCTCTCATGCTGAGAACAAGCTGTTCATTGGGAAAGGGTGTGAGCTTTTCTGTTGACGTAGCTCGAGTTTGGCTTGAGGTTAAGGCTTTATTTACCAAAGAGTGAAAGACAAAGAGAGAGCAAGAGGGAGAAGGAGAGAAATCAATGGCTCTCCACTGCTGGAGGACTGTGAAGATCAATGGACACTCTCGAAAAAAGAAAGAAAAAAAGCTTCTGAAGAAAAAGAAAACAAAAAAAAAAACAACATTGATTGTTTGACTGAAGAAGAAAGAAAACCAGAAAACACACCTGTGTAGATGGAAAATTTACTCAACCCTTCAAGTGCTGTGTTTTTCGAGTGTTGCCATTATGGCCTTGCTCTTTTCCTCCTCGTAAAGTCCCTTCAGGATGTTTACCGAACTCGTTTAAGGACTTGAAAGGAACTGGTTCACCTAAAATGAACCCAGCAATGTAGTCAATCAGCCAAGACATTTGGTGTTTGGTTTCCACTGGTGCTATGAGAAAAATGCAGCTAACACGTAAGGCAGGGGTGTCCAATCAGATCCGGAAAGGGCCGGTGTGGGTGCAAGTTTTCATTCCAGCCTAGCAGAAGACACACCTGAGTCTATTGAAAGCCAAGATCAACTGATTAAACAGGTGGAATCAGGTGTGGCTCCTGATTGGTCAGATCGAAAACCTGCACCCACACTCACCCATTCCGGATAAGATCGGACACCCCTGAAGTAAGGCCTGTTATCATCAAAGATGCACCTCAGAACCTAAATGACCAGGCTAACAGATAGCTAATGTAAGGTAATAATGTATAGTTAGCTAGTTAGCTAGTTAATTGCACTAATACAGACTAAAGGAAACAAGTATATGATGATGTAGTACATCATTTTTGCGACTTTGTCAAGCACGTCATTGGCGAACGCTTCTCCTATGAGTTGTGCTCTGTCCTCATATCATACAAGATATGATCTGAGTCTGGTTATTGTCGTTATTTTCTCTGCAATCTAGCTGACGACATGTAGTAAGCAGGAGAGTTTGGAACCTCTGAGCCATGAAAGTCGACTCAAGCAGCTGTGTAACCCATCTCTGAATACGCAGAACTTTCCCTGTGTAAATACTACTATAACATTTGAACTGACTCTGAATACGGCGCTGTATGTATACTATAAAGTTGTCTCTTTTAGTGTGCTTGTTGGAAAGTTTTGTATTTAAGAAAAAAAACAAAACAACAACAACAACAAAAAAAAAAAAAAAACAGCGGAACCCGAGCTACAAAACTCCATCAGTCTCGTACCACTGATGGGAGGCAGATGGAGTGATGCCACTCATTGCTCAGACAGATGACAAAACACCCCATTATATTACGGATTGCCTTCATAGGTCATTAGGCAAGGTGGATATCAGATAGGACCAGTCAACCCTGCTATGAGAAATGGAGTCATGGATGCTTGCTTTCTCTCTGTCTCCTTGTCTGTACATCTTCTCAGTTTGCCAGAGTATCAGCTTACCTTTACCACTGTTCTCTTTGTTTACTCTGACTTCGACTGGTATGGGTTTTTTTTCCTACCTATATTTGTCGGAGAATTTGAAAGGGCTTAGTTTATTTCATTTAACAAAGGATGAACTTGGATCATTTTGATGTTTAGGATTAAATCAAGAAGTTTGATTAAAGGGAAAAGGATTTTGAGTGAAGGAGTTGTGTCTCTGTGTCAGTCCCAGTGAAGAAGGCGTGGCCTCTATATCTATCAGCCCCAGTGAAGAAGGCGTGGCCTCTGTATCTATCAGTCCCAGTGAAGAAGGCGTGGCCTCTATATCTATCAGCCCCGGTGAAGAAGGCGTGGCCTCTGTATCTGTCAGTCCCTGTGTAGGAGGAGTGGCCTCTGTACCTATCACCTCAGTGAAGAAGGCGTGGCCTCTGTATCTATCAGTCTCAGTGAAGAAGGTGTGGCCTCTGTATCTATCTGTCCCAGTGAAGGAGGAGTGGCCTCTGTAACTATCAGCCCCGGTGAAGAAGGCGTGGCCTCTATCTGTGAGTCCCTATGTAGGAGGAGTGGCCTCTGTATCTATCAGTCTCAGTGAAGAAGGCGTGGCCTCTGTATCTGTCAGTCCCAGTGAAGGAGGTGCGGCCTCTGTATCTATCAGTCCCAGTTAAGTTGGTGTGGCCTTTGTATCTGTCAGTCTCAGTGAAGAAGGCGTGGCCTCAGTATCTGTCAGTCCCAGTGAAGGAGGTGTGGCCTCTATATTCGTCAGTCCCAGTGAAGGAGGAGTGGCCCCTGTATCTATCAATCCCAGTTAAGGAGGTGTGGCCTCTGTATATATCAGTACCAGTTAAGGTGGTGTTGCCTCTGTATCTGTCAGTCCCAGTGAAGGAGGTGTGGCCTCTATATCTGTCAGTCCCAGTGAAGGAGGAGTGGCCTCTGTATCTGTCAGTCCCAGTTAAGGAGGAGTGGCCTCTGTATCTATCAGTCCCAGTTAAGGAGGCAATGCCTTCTGTCTATGTCAGTTCCAGTGACAAAGGTGTGGTCTCTTCATCAGTTACAGTGAAGGAGGCGTGGCCTCTGCCCATGCCAGTTCCAATGAAGGAGGTGTGGCCTTGAACTGTGTCAGTTTCATTGAAGGAAGTGAAATTTTCTCTGATTAATTATTTTCATTTGTCTTCCCTAGGTCTCTTTTTATCTTTTAAATCCCACCCTAGCTATTGTGTGGAGCTGAACAGAAAATTCTGGAGTTGTTCTGATTAGAAAAAGAAGGACGTTTAGCTGTGACAAAGAGCAGCAGAACGTAAATCTGAAGATTCTCCCTGCCGTGAGTCCTCAGTATCTGCACCACGAGACAAACAATAGCAAGCTAGTCTAGTGGAAGAGCCTCAGCGTGAATCCCTGTGCGGTGGTGGGTGGCAGGACGAGATGGTGGTGCCATACAGACGCTATTAAACGAGGAAGAAGCAGACTTAAAGTCCAACACAAACTATCAGCATGGCTCACTGACTTCCTGTTTATGGCCATGTTTACACCACTGGTGTGGATCTGAGCCAGCTGCTCGTTAGGCTCCCTAAGACTCTTTTTATTCTTCTCTAACTCAGACTATACTTTATTTCTTGTTGGGGCTTTGGACTAACCCTAGACCCCCTGAGAGCCATTTCTCTTAGGATTCTTCTTTGGGTTATAACAAGGACTCCTGGCTGGGTGTCACATCTTTAAAAAAAAAAAAAAAAAAACACTCCTATTTTTTGATCGCTGTATATGTATCTCCCTGTTGGCCCCTTGTTATACAACAAAGGTGGAAAGCATTTCTGACTGGCGGACCCCTGGGACGAGATAAGAGAGGTACGAGCTACAACACATTGAGCTCCTTTCACGCACTTAAAGAAAACATTTGGCAAAAAAAAAAATAATGTCGGCAAATTTTTAAGAATTGTAATCAGGCTATGACGCTAATGTAGCTAACAAGTGAACACACACAACATGTACTTTGAAAGACAGTGTTAAGCTAAGTAATGGTAGCTATTTTCCCAAAATAGCAGCGATAGACCATATTTGCGTTAAAAAAATACATTAAACAACGATGATTATGTCACAAAACCACAGTCTAGCCCAAATGAAACAGACTTCCATTAACTCCTAGCTACATTAGCATGATAGCAGCAGTGCACGGAAAAAAAAAAAAAAAAATGGACACCAACGTGTTTTGGCTCACTTACATTTGATATTTGACAATACTGCAAACAAGAAAATGATATCAGCCAGAAAAGGACAAAATTACCACAGAAACGCCTAGCATATGCCAGTGGATGATATAGCTATTTTTTTTTACATGTATGGCCAAACAACAGTACGAAAAGAGGCTGCTACTTAATAATGAGCAACTATCCATTCATCCATCTTCTACCGCTTACTCCTTTTCAGAGTCACGGGGAACCTGGAGCCTATCTTAGGGAGCATCGGGCACAAGGCGGGGTACACCCTGGACAGTCCATCACAGGGCACAATCTCATACAGACTCACATACCCATTCATACACTATTAGACACGCCAATCAGCCTACCATGCATGTCTTTGAACTGGGGGAGGAAACTCCGGAATACACACACACATGGCCCCGGCGGGACTCGAACTGCGGACCCTGGAGATATAAGGCGAACGTCCTAACCACTAAGTGGTCCAAAGGTCAAAGTTCACAGAGATAAAGTCAGAAGTAAAAATGAAAGTAACCATTACTTTGAGCAAAAGCACAACCTTTACATACCACGTCCTTTCCCCTTCGGTGAATTGCCCTTACTGTCCTATAAAATCCTGAGAGATACTATCAAAACTGTGACGGTTGGATGGTTGATTGACTGCATTGGACATAAAAGTAAGAGAGAGAGAGAGAGAGAGAGAGAGAGAGAGAGAGAGAGAGAGAGAGAGATGTGTTCCAAGAAACAGTAACAGAACAGCTAGGCAGAAGTTCAATTTGAACACAATTTTATTTATTTTTCTGTTCTATTTTTTATTTGTTATTGCAAAAATAATAGGAACCTATGATGAGAAGAAAAAGTGTTGTGAAGATGCATGAGCAAATAAAGAGCAAAACAAATCCAATCCAAAACACAGAGTCTGTAAGACTTTTTCAGATGTGATGCAGTGTTTTCAGAAAGAACAGATTCCTGGAGCGCAGAACTCGACAAACCGGAGCGCTTATTTATTTACGTTATTTATCCATGCAGCTTCTAGAAACCTCAAGCCTCCAGCTTAATGCTTTCAGCAAATCCTGCCTCGTCTTTATGCTTCACAAAACTAGCGGTTTCCATGCCGCAATGTAATTTTCTGCAATCTTAGACACTCCTGTTGATCGCCACCCTGACAGAGACGGAATGTGAAGTGTGTGAGTGCTAGCACTGAATAATGATACGGCACGGGAGACACGTGGAAACGAGACGACAGTCAATACACTGATGAAACACTCAGAGGGTGTAAACCGCCTCCATCTTTTCCAGCCCCGCTGAGCTTTCCGCTCATATGGTGGAGACTGGGAACATGTGGTACGTGTGATGTCTAAACAGTGATTTCCTCTTCATATTCTCATTCAAAAGAATAAGAATAACGGCTGTTATGTTGCGTGACGCTGTCGACACCAACGATCCACTAATATACCAAATATTTCACATTTTCCTAAAAACAACAAGCTAAGCTAGTTGGTTAAATCCTATTTTGTCCTCCGCATTTCAGAATGCAGTGCAAAGGAATTTTCCTCTAGCTGAGATACTAGGCTAAATACTAATACTAGTGCATTTTTCCTTCCTCGTGTTGAAATGTACTGAAGTGAAGTCAGCCTGTAGCCAAGATAGTTAGCTAAATCATTAGCTCCATTTGCCTACTAGCTTAGCTACAGGCTAACACTGCAGTCAAATGTAGAAAGGAAAATATACATTAGAATCACAGATTAGCTTTCTTTAACACATAAAGAAGACACAGACAAGAGCATGTACTTACTAGCGTTAACAGATTGCTTTTCAAAATGTGGATGGGATAGAAACATTAATGTTATCATTAGCTACAGGTTAAACTTGTACTTAAGTCTAAAAAGGAAAACGTTTACATAACAAATGAGTCTTTTCACGATAACTTTGGAAGTTTTCACTCGGTCGGCGGACTTGTTGAGGAAACAGAAACGTTAGCACGTATCATCTTAGCAAGGCTAACTTGCTAACAAGAGGCTAACTTTAGCAAATTGCTTTTCAAAATATAAATGGGAAATAAACATTAGCACAATGATAGGTGCAGGTTAAATTGACCACACTAAAAGTTTATTAAAAGTCAATGAAGCTACTTTCTTAACTAGAGGCTAGGTTCTACAGTGGTGTGAAAAAGTGTTTGCCCCCTTCCTCATTTCCTGTTCCTTTGCATGTTTGTCACACTTAAGTGTTTCGGAACATCAAACCAATTTAAACAATAGTCAAGGAC